>JAOXYH010128716.1:0-10271 GCA_028566455.1 Botula fusca
TCGTGGACTCCAAATGACTGTACGGTAAAATATAGTATTTTCTTAATGGTCATAAATGCCTGAACAATTTAGATTTCAAAAACAGAATGTCCGTTAAAAGTCGTAGAAGATATGTTTTCGACCATTTTATTATGAATTTTACAAGTATCTGGCCCCTTCGTCATGAAACTTTAAATATTCTTACATCGGAGAATATCTAAACTCCCATGACAACAAACAAATACTAGAATTCTCACTGGTTGAGTAAAAAAATGAGCAAGAAAAAAATATCGACAAAGAATTTCTTTACGGTGCAGTGACCAGATTTTATTGCTTATGTGTTTGTGCTACGTATAACACCTGTATGTGTATGGAGGTAAACAGAGGAAATCATTGTCGTGGGCAATGGTGGTTGTGTCCAAATTACCCTATCAAAAAGGCATCATATGATCTTACTTAATGATGTACTTACCATAATTTTATAAAAGTTACTCGAATACTATGGATATTTACTGTGAAGCAAAACAAAAGTGCGACAAATTAATCAGATGTTTTTTGATTCCAGGTAATGCCATCTTCAACTATTAACGAAACAGTTTGTCAATGTGCACCTTCACCTCGACGATTATTTGCTTCTTCATTTTTCGTTCCTAATCTGATATCGTTCCATTCTGTATGGTCCAAGTTTGATATAAACAATGCAGCTGTATACGGGACCCTGATCGCATTGTTTGTACTGTATGTTGTTGGAGTAGTTGTTCTCCGACGAGCGGACAAAAAAGACAACATTAAGGTATCCCATTTAATTTATTATTATTATTATTATTATCAAATATGAATTATCCAGAATTATAAATATACAAAGGAAAACATTTGAGCAACCACAGATTTCCCTAACGATGCATCGCGAGTAAAATTTCAGATCGTATCAAGGCTTTTAACTGTGACTACGATACTTTACATGTTCGTTCGCTTTAATTTAAACCAATTTTGTGAATTTATGTCCTGACTGATCTTGCAGTGGATGCCCATGCTACTTTGCGACAACCAGAAGACGGGGAATTATTTTTACATGGTCTCTGTTTATACTGGCCTTCGACCTGGGGCAGGGACCAAGTCAAATATCAGTTTCATTCTTGGTGGAGAAGATGCTGACAGTGGTATACGTCTTCTTAGTGATGGAAAGTCAAAGGTATGAAATAGTTCATCGTGCTTTAAGTCATACCGTCTTGAATTTAAAGGTTCCGTTTATACAACAATAGATTTTGAACTATTTAAATAAACGTTTCCATGTATATCATGTTTATATACGACAAACTTAATTTTTTTAATGTTCTGGTACCAAATACATTAGAAAGGACAAATCAGTCTGCTGGCAGTGGGCATTAATATCATTAAACTCTACTTTGAAGGGACTGGAAAATAAAACGGTAAAAAGTTTCATAATGTCGACACCTGATTGTCTTGGTGACCTGACATACATCAGAATCTGGCATGACAACAGTGGTGAAGGTGATGATGCATCATGGTATTTACACAAGATTGTTGTGGATGATTTACATACGAAAGAAAGGTATATTATTCTTTCACATATAGTTTTGCCATGAAACAGACATTACTGAATTACCGGTTGCGGTTAAAATGTTAGTAAATTTTGCCATGATCTTTGAAGGCATGTTTAGGCCTGTCAGCCATAAAAGCGCTTTTTTGTTTTTCGTAGGTACCAATTTTGATTTCTGAAAAAATATAGGGTATATATGGAATAATTTTTCTTTGTTTTGTCATTTCTTAGAAACAAGTCGTCTAATGATATGCAATTCGTTGAATACTTCCCACGAGAACGGTATCCCACGAACAATAATGTCTATTTTAAATAGATCTTCACTTGTGTCCCTGTTTAGGTAAAATAATTAAAATTGTCACAGTATAATTCTATATTTCAGATATGTGTTTCTTTGTGATCGATGGTTAGCTTTGGATCTTGACGATGGAATGATTGACCGCTTATGTCCAGTCCTTGATAAAGAAAATGCTGGTTTTGAAACATTGTTCTCACAGCATTCAAGAACAAATTTATCGGACAATCATCTGTGGATATCTATTGTTGTTCGACCGCAACGGAGCTTATTTACTCGCGTTCAGAGGCTGTCATGCCTGATGTCTTTGTTACTACTGACTATGATAACAAATGCAATGTTTTTCGAGACCTCTGAAGAGGAAACTGTTATTGCGGATACAGTCAGAATAGGAAAAATGCGACTTTCCCTAAGAGCTTTGTATATTTCTGTAGTAGGCGTATTAGTCACAGTGCCACCAATAATGCTTATGACTTATTTGTTCAAAAACTCAAATTCTAGGAGGACAATTTCAAAAACTGCCACGAAACCAAAGAAAACTACTGAAACCAACAAGGAGAAACGTTCACAACATGATGCAGTATTGTCTGAAAGCAGAGAGGTTAAATCACAAGAAATAATACTAGAGGAACAGGCCAGATTTCCACATCGTGTTGTGTACATAGCATGGACGGTGGTAGCGTTATCGGTGGTTGTCCCTGCATTTTTTCTGTTATTATACAGCATGGAATGGGGTACATCGAAATCCGAAGAGTGGTTGACCACATTTGTCCTTTCGTTTATTGAATCGCTAGTGATAGTGGATCCAATGAAGGTATGATAATTCCGTTTATAAATTATGGATGTTCATCTAAGTCTTGTTTGTACGGTACAGTAAAGAACAACTTTATTCTGTGTCTAGTTTATCATACTTGCCAAGCAAAGAAATCAAATAGAATATATGATATTGCAGAAACAAATTCGGCATTTACACAAATAAATATCTCGGATTTATGATAAAAATATGTTGTAATTACATATATATTTGATATTTTTCTGTCCTTCACGATTTCTAGGTACAAACATTTCGCGTATTTTTTCGTAGTTTGGATAGATTTACCGGGTGGTACTGGGAATTCTTGTACTAGTCCTAGTTAAACAGTCAAAATCCATAATTGCATTTTAGACTGCAATCAGCAAGACAGAATAAATCCGAAGTTGAATGAACAGAAAAAGGGTGCTTATGCAATGATGAACCTTCGTAACGGATGCATTTTGGATGAATGTCAGGCTTTCTAAATTCTGTAAAAAAAGGTTGTGTGCAAATTTAAAGATGTATCTCGGAGAACATGCAATTTTTTTCCAGGTGATATTGATTGCTTTGGTTATAGCCTGGTTGATTAAAAAACCAGCAGAAGATTTAAATTACAACATTGATTTAGAGACTGTAAAAGAGAAATGTAAGAACTGTGCAGATGATGACAGTAACCAGTTCACATGTAAGTTTGACAGGAACATACACCACAAAATAGTCCTGCCCATATCGTCGACTGTTACGTTCCATATATATGACGTCATATTTTACCTTTACGGCCATTTAGTACTTAGGCAGCTAGTGTTTTTGATATTAAGTTGATTTTAAATGGGTATAAAACCTAATGGGAATAAAAGGTTTCTCGATTTACCTGAAGTAATGAAATTGCTTCAAAGTGAGTGGGGCCTGGGTGGTCAGTAGTTACGATAGTTGGTTTACTCCTACCTATACGATCAGTAACCTGTCCGAGGTCGCAGTTCCGTCGGGACACTCCGTTTTCCTATATTATCTAATTTGACCAACATGATATAAGCTGGCATGCTGCTGAAAGCTGCGTTAAACCTCATTATATCATTCAATAAATGAAAAGGAAAACGAAAGAATACCGCAAATAATAAGCAAAATTAATGGTCAAGATTTTTCTACATTATTTATTATTATACGTTCCTTCGAATTTCTTTGGAGCGAATATTTGAATATGTTTTATTAAAACAGAAAACATTAATAGTTACATGTATAAATTTACAACTTTTTGGTCATAAAAAGTTAAAAACAGAATGACAAAATTTGAAAAATACAAGTCGTTTTGTTTAGGAACTGTTACAGTTACAAATGGTTTTAATTGAATAGAAGAGATTGTTTTTACAATATTATTTATTCCAAGTGGACAATTTTTACAGCAACACGTTGAGTGCCTGCGTCAAAACATGTTCATAGATCTGTTCAAGTGTTTTCTTTATTGTCTCTCTGCATATGAAAATCGAGTTTGTTTAGAAAATTTGTTCTTGAAGGAGAGGCACATCATGGTCGTCATGTGGAAAATTTATTATTTTTTAAATGATTTTAAACTATATTAATTATGTAGCTCCGTTATAAACAACTCCCCTAGTAGCCAAAGTGGAAGTTGGTGTTTTCAGAACCTGGTTTTGCCTTTGCATTTCAGCATTACGAATGGAAGTTATGTCTAAATCAGGGCCTCCAGTACAAGACGCGTTACAAAGTCAACGGCTTCAGAGATTAAAAGAAAAACAAGCTCAACGAGCATTCGTTGAAGTAGTGCTACAAATCCTTTTTGCAATAGTTGTATTTTCTATCAGCTATATGAACAGAGATGAAAGAGCATTCCGACTAAAGGCCAATATTGACAGTTATCTGTTTGTGTCGAGTAAAACACAGTTTGGATTTTCAAAAGTAAGTTAATATTTAGGGTTATGCAGTACTATTAAAACCCGAAATCATAAAGTTTATATTATTAACAGTAGAAAACGAGCTCATACACGGTGAATCTAGCTGTTCGACAGCTGGGATCCCGTAACACCCGAGGAAATATGACAGATGCGTGGGCAGGGTAACTATGTATTGTATGGATCACGTATCAAACGATCCTAATGTTTGTTGGGAAGTAGTCAAAAATTTGTGATAATGGAACAGTTTAGGTAGTAAAAATGAATCAGAAAATGATGTAAAAAATTACACCGATCAAGCATAACCTCATTGGCCATATTTTAAATGAGAAATTCTTGGATTCCACATCAAAAAGTGATTTTACTGCTAATTTCAAGATCACAAGAATATTCAAAAGTTTTTGGTCATCTATCATTGACCCTTCAAAATACATGTAAAGTAAACACTTTAAGATATATAATTCTAGTCAAAATGTAGAAAGACCCAGTCATCTACCAAACCATTTCGACCTCTCGGCAATCTCCAGAGATATTATATGCGACGACTAGGAAGCATTTCTGTAAGAATTCATCATTTCATTGTTTAACTACAGAATTAAAATGCCTTAACCAGTCAAGATTGCAATACGCAGGATAAAAAACTCGGAAAAGCAAAAGACAACTACAGATTGATAAAATACCTTGTTCGCACATGTTTTTATCAAACTGGCTAAGTTTTAAAAAAGTCCCATTCCAATCTAAGGAAACATTCCTATCACCGTTGACATGTAGTAAGCATTTAAAAAGTGATTAACTACCCGAAAGTTCCTTTTTGATGATTTTAAGAAGGTTCTGGAAAGTATCATAACTCCCCTATTGCTTTTTCTTTCTGCTCCTTCAAATAGATGAAACTGGGAAATTTATAGTGAACAACATCGCTAGCTCTCAACTGTTTGTCCCATTTGAATGTCCGCAGTTCGTCGAAACAAATCGTATATGTAGCAATTAAGTGTGTTGAAGTTGAAATGAATTGCTAATCTTCGATTTTTAATGACACGTACGTAATATTGTACATATTTTGTGTAAACAGGTTACTTCACAAGAAGGATTTGTAAACTGGACAAAAGACACGTTGATACCTTTTGCATACCCAACAAAAGCTTTCAATGATCGTCCGTTGGTGGGACAAGGAGCATATATTGCCGATCTGGAAAATGTTAGAGTGGGGCTTGTGAGGCTTCGACAGGTTCGAGCAGATAAAGGTGGGCAACAGGTTGTTTGAACACAGTTTAACAATCTAACAATTTTGTTAACCTGCATGAAACATAGCTTGAGAAAAACTCCTTTTATTATCAAAGACCTAAATTATGACAAGAATGTTCTATGTTTTCCTTAACATGTAACAGAAATCAGAGAATGTACAACGATGTATTAGTATTTATGTGTACAAAGAATGTACAAGAATTTCATCACATTGTTCATTGCTCACTATTTTTCTTTCCAGACGAATGTGATTATTCCCACTTAACAGAAAACCATTTCTGTGTTCCTAAATATAAAATGGATAGGGAAAACACATCTGTTATGATTCCAATAGGCTCGCATACCTACACAGCAAATGCTTGGAAGTATACAACAGCAGAGGATATATGGGGTATTTCCATAAAGGGATTGTACAACACATATAGCGGGGGAGGATTCATTCAAAGTTTGCCTAATCTGAAAGTAGAAGCTGAGAGGACATTTGATGAACTTGTCACCAACAAATGGATTGATCGACATACTCGCGCAGTATTTGTAGAATTCAGTTTGTTTAATCCAAATTTGAATTTGTTCTCTTATTCAATTTACCTAGCAGAATTTTCAGAAAATGGCGGTGCCTACCACTGGGCCGACACACAATGTTTCCGAGCATCTACCATAACTGACGCGACGGGCGCGCTTTCAATCATATTTTACGTAATCTTTCTGATAATTATTATTGTCATTAATATAAAACTGGTTAACAAATACAGACGAGATGGTTGCAAGAAGACGGCAAAAAATTTGTGGAACATTTTAGACATTGTTCTATGCAGCTTCAGTTATACCGGAACTGTGGTGTGGGTATTTAAATTTATTTACACCAATTCTGCAATGAATCGATTCAATGAGGACAAACATGTATTCATTAATTTCCAACATATTGTTGTCTGGGAGTATATATTTACGTGTATTCTTGGCGTATTGTGTTTTGCTGCGACGCTTCGAATACTGAGCGCACTTAGTTACAATAAGAAACTGACAGAAGTAGCTGATGTGTTGCGAAAAGGAGCGCGACCAATTTGTCAGTTTGCTATTGTATTTCTGTGCGTTTTCTTTAATTTTGTTGCATTTGGATATCTCCTTTTCGGCTCTACAGTATACGAATACAGAAACTTTTTCATCGCACTGGGAAGCTTGACGAACACTTTGATTGGTAGGAACAGCTTGGATTCAATGATACGTGCTTCACCAAACTTTGCCGAGGTGTATTTCTTCGTTTATGTTTTCTTTGTTATATTTACCTTAATGACAATGTTTGCCGCCATTTTGAACGACAGTATTGCAGAAGTGAGATACACGAAAGTTCCAGATACAATTGGAATTGTTCAAGTTGTGAAAACAGTAGTTAAAGATTTACTTGGTGTGGCTGGTATCCATATCAGGAATGAAACATCACGTCGTGCTATTGATAGTAAGTATATATGAATATGCATTTTAGAATATATATCCAGACATGACCCTGTTTGTACAATAAAGTCATTCCAAGTTCCAAATGATTCTTAAATTATAGCTGTATTATAAGTCATATGACTCAAAACGGTCATACTGTTGCCAAATCGGATCAACTGGGACCGTTCTGACAATAATGTGTTCCAAAAATCTGTTGTGAAGTTTTTACTTATCCATTTTTTGCGAGATTTTTACTGCTAATCTCAGAAATGTCTAAAGTTTCTTTTGATAATTTTGAAATAATTCTGTGATATGTAAATATGGAGAAATTACAATTTAAACACAATATTGATTTTCAAAATCATTTCCCCCTTTGTAACTTTTGCATACGGAAATTCAAATTTGTCTTTAAATCGTGATATCTCTAAAATTATCAACCGCAGAATTATTTAAAATTATCAGAAGAGACCTTAGACATTTCTGAGTTTAACAGAAAAAATTCAATTGGACAAGTAATTTTTTGAAAAAATGTGGTTTTACATGAAATATATAGGGAAAGTTTCCAGTGTGAACTTTAATATGGCGCTTGACTGTAGTTTAGAAGGAGTTGGGGATACAAAAGTGGGGACGGACGGACACTACAATCACTTTATACCACCCCGCTTTTCAAGTAGAAGGGGGGGGGATATAAAAATCAGATGGGAAATAGTGTCGTATTAATCGAGGAATACATGCAGTTGCTGCTCGAATATTGATAATTGAATGGGAAGTTTACAGTTGAAAATTTTGAGCGCAACTATCCCTTTTTGTAAATTAAAAGATGATTGTCAAGGTCCTAAGCAAACTTTATAGAGTCAGTAAGGCACGTTTTATTTCAAGGTCTTTTCAAAACCTAGAATTAAGGAGGCGTCATCTATAATTAAAGGATTCGGCTAATCACTTATACTTTTTTTTTATAGAATTCCCTGTATGACCTTTGTTAGCAGGGTTACACAACTGGTACTCATTTGAATCCCGATTTTCTACTGAAAAACTGACCTTCAAACATAGCAAATATGTCGGTTAAGTCCAACATTTTGATAGTATCAATTTCGGAGTACTAATTTTGGAATCAGAGTGGTTTTCAACAAAGTAATCTTTATCTCTTCTTAAACAAAATACCGATATCTACGCTGACCATTCTTTTGGATTAAACAAAGAAGGACCCACTCCTTCCGTCTTTCTTACAGGTTTGAATGAGGCATAGTAGTTTAAGAAAAGTCAATAGTTTGATACTGCTGCAGAAGAAAGGGGACTTAAAAATGATCCTAATACTAGACTCAACACCTGGTGTCAGTAACTTGCACACCAGTTCCTCACAGACTAAAACTGTCGCGACATTGCTTAAAGACTGTTGCATATTCCGTTGAACACAAGTCAAACAAACATATAGTAATTTTCTTTCTTGTGATATTTTACCAGAATACAGAGCAAGGCAAACCGGAAACAAAGGGATAGATGTGTCCAACGTTTTAGGACTAATAAGAGAGACCTTGGATGAATTTCAGTTTGAAGAAAAATCAAAGAATGTAAGTTGACGATTAAGCAACGTAAAATTATAAACTGACGATTAAGCAACATAAATAACTTCCACAATGAACGAAAACTTGTTCAGAGATCTGGTAAAAGTTGTTGAGCAAATGGATATAAACGAAATTTTCATCATGTTTCCATTCCAGTTGATAGGTATTGCCTGAAATTCGAAGTTTATTCTGATTGTTTAATATCAAACTTAAATTTAAACGAAAATTTCGCGCCATTTTTAGTAAATTGTCTCCCTTTCTGTTAATATTAACACGGGAAATAAATTTCAGTTGAGGAAAATGCTTCTGTATGTGTTGTTAAATAAATTATGGGATAGAGGTACACCATTCTAACACTAATTAGGAGTAAAATTACTACCTATTATATGTTTTGGTCTATCATTATATTTTTTGCTCCAACTATCATAATATATTTTATTATAAAGTTAATGCACTCCGCTTACCATCGTCTGTGATCAAATGAACAAATAAATATTTAACCCGGATAATTCAGGCCATCTCCGTATCCGATTCTCTCCTTCTGGAGTGATCGAAGTGAACGAAATATAACGACTGAATTATTCGGGTTAATAAATATTCTTTTTAAAAAAAAAATTAAAAATTAATCATCGAATGTGTTTTAATGCATCAAAGATATGTTTTGGATAAACCATACAACACTGTTGTTGCAGGAAGAAACATCACATATTGACGACAAAAAGGATGAAAGATCGGTTAGTAGGAACTGCAAGCCGGAGGAGTCTCGCCCTACCACGGCAAAACGTCCTATCACTGCCAGCAATGTACAAATTGTTCTGCCAGATAGACACGAAGCTGATAAAAATGAAGATTTCTATGATTTTTACAAAGGCTATATTTGAATTGACGTTTTATGAATTAAACAGTCTGAAATTTTAGTGATTGTTGCCCCTGCAATATGGAAGTGTGACATACAGAGATTACAATCCGTGGCTGTGATACTTCTTCTATCCGCTACTATTACGCATAATTAG
The DNA here is from genome assembly GCA_028566455.1 of Botula fusca. NCBI lineage: Eukaryota > Metazoa > Mollusca > Bivalvia > Mytilida > Modiolidae > Botula > Botula fusca. The sequence goes on from JAOXYH010128716.1 coordinate 9,781, forward strand.
TTAGTCCTATCCCATTTTGTTTCTGTATCAGATTTGTCGACGGGAAATTTTCACAAATCTATGTTATTTGCTCGGACATATGTGTTCAGTAGAACATCTGTTATAAATCTGTTATTGTTTAAAACAATATACGAGACATAATGTTACGCAAGTTGCAGTTTGCTTGATGTAATATGTTGTATCTTACTGGTTTCATACACAGAAGTATTGGGCTTTTTGTCACTCTTAACATAATCAAATGGAGTGCTAATTATATATTTTTGTTTTGCCAACGTCATATGAGAAATGTAAAATTATTAATACGATCTTTATTCTGTAGATGGAAGGTCGTTTATTGATCTGGAATGACATCCAGTGTTGCCGCTTTATGTTCCATATCATTATCATTGCACAAAAAAATTAAACGCTAACACTGAAATCCGAACAACAATAGTTCATTCAAGTTTTTACGGAAATATAAATAAAAATATTTTTCATAGTATCACTATATC
>JAOXYH010128826.1:0-10270 GCA_028566455.1 Botula fusca
TGCTCCGGAAGGGTAAGCAGTTCCTGCTCCACATGTGACACCCGTCATGTTACTCATGGTGAAAATCCGGTAAGAGTGATAAACGAATGTCATATTTCTGACAGCGTACAGACATTTTCCGAAGAAAATGGTGGGTTAAACCGCCAACTGAAAGTGTCAGTTACTGCTTTTGCAGTTTTATGCAAGATATGGGCTGTTGTCTTTCTGTCATAGATTGATTGATTGGGGTTTAACGCCACTCAGCATTATAACAGTTATATTGAGGAGGGTTCCGGCAAATCACATATTATTTCTTTTACAAATAATATGAACAGTCTAGGATATAACAACTACAAAAATAGAGATATTAAAATTATAGTGTTTTAAACAATTATTTAACTGACTCATTCATTGTCTGTCTTTGACTGCATCCTCCAGTTTTTCTTCCCTGTAGTTTGCACCCGTTACATATGTGGTAAGTAAATTCGGAATGAAATCGTGGAATCGATCATATAAATCTGAAACGTTGGCATTTATTTCTTTGAAAAAATGTAGCGGAAAAAATCTTATGTTACATGAAGGATGTTTTTTCTCTCTCCTGCCGTCTTTATTGAAGCAAAAGTTCTTAGATACATTGAAGCCATCGGCATGTTGGGTGATTTCGAAAGTTTTAGGGACAGCGTGTTACTAATATTGTATTATAATGATTTGGAAGTATTCTTTGAATACGGTTCTTTGAATCCCGTTGATGGGCGTGTGCATTTCTCATGAATTGCGTGCTTCCTATTTTTGTTTGTTTTACTATAAGTTGAGAATCAAGCGGGCACAATGCACTGTCGAAAGATAAAAATGTAAAAAATTACATTATCAAATATAAAAGGACAAATTACTATATTTTATTTCAATAATTACATTTCTCTATAATAAAATGTACGAGCAGATAAAAATATTGGAAGGCATTATCAAATCTAATAAGTCATATATTTGAACCCAAAAATGTATGAACAAGCTGATTTGTGGTTCGTGAAAATTATATATCCACGAGGAAGAAGATACCGTGACTACCGACATTATTGCAACGACGCGATTACCACCGCTTCAAGGGAAAAGAACACTAGTCTGTACAAATTCAATGTCGTCATGTTCATAATAGTTTGGAATCGAGAGCCAAAAGATAATTCTAATAAAATCGTTTTACAGTTCGGTAAATTGTGTAAGAATTGCAGTTTTCGTCGTCAAGGAACGTTTCAGAAAAATGTCGCTTTGAAATTTGCGTGCTTGTCACAAGGCGGAAAGAGCATCAATTGCACATTTGAATAAAGCATTTTTCCTGTGATTTTCTGATGATGCTTTTTTAATCAGCAAACTTTATCGAGTCCCGGTTTTGAGCACCATTGAGAGATAATAACTAAAAATGCCACCGTGCGTTTGACTCGTAAAAAAACACGACAGATCTAATTTAAAATTTCTTTTATTAAATCCGAAAAATAGAGTGAACTTTTAAAAAGTTTGTCCAATTAGAATGTTTTACGTTGAATGATAATGATATGTTGATGTAACATGGACTCATAAAATTGCAGATTAATCAAACACACCCACAATTTGCTGTCACACATGATTGAATCAAAAATAATTTATTGCCGACTTTTATCTTTCTTCTCTCTCGTCAGTGAAAGGTTGTCACAACTGGAAAATTAAGGAACTGAAAGATTGATCTTTTCTTTATGACTGTGTGATATTTTGTTTCCTTAATTTTAAGATGATGCAGCAAAAATGTTTACACCAACTAAAATGACCGTTAATGGCATTTTACCATTACTTCGGTAGGTCATAATATTCTACAACTTGCCACATCCTTCGTTTATTTTGAAATGAAAAAAATGCGATTTTAAAATTTGTAGGTAACTTTAAATTTACAAGGTAATCGAGATAAACATTTTGTACACCTATTCTTCCTTATATTATGAGGATTTCCAATTCTATTGTTCTTTTTTTCAACCGGTAATCTGAATGTAAAGATCAAGATAAACAATAAATTTTCCCATGTGTTACAAAATAATAAATACATGCAAACCAAATGGACTTTGCGGTAAAGCGCGCTTGAAATTTGTGAATCAAGGTGAATAAATCAGGTGGTGATATTACTGAAAATGTATATATTTACTGAGAAAATTTGTATTTTCCCTATCCATTTGGCGGGGAGCATACTCGTCTCGAGTGAGGGAGATTGGAGTTTCTCATTGAGTCAAACCAAAGAGTCTCAAAGCTGTATCTGCTGATTTTACTCTAGTAAGTGAAGGAAAAACTTACCGTCACTGTCAAATCTAATGTAGGATAAAAAGGGATATGGTGTATAAATTCATGACACAAAATTTCTACACGCACTTGACAAGACCTAAAGCAAAGGAACAGCGCTTTTATTGCTGTTCTTCATCTCAAAGTCACAGTGAGGCCTTCAACACGGAGCAAACGCTCGAATGGGTTCACATTCCTTCTTCTCGACAGTATCTTCTGTATAGTAGCATTACAAATATCCGACTCCTTCCATTCACAAAAGTCGTACAATATATTCCTACTTTTGCCGTGATGCAACAGAAATTTGCATATTGCGAATTTAGTTGTTTTCATTGCTGTTTATTTGTTTGAAGAGCAGTTCAATAAATCTGTTACAAATGTTAATTTGAAACGCATTTTGATGGGTACTGGCATAGACCATTTCCTCCTTTTTCAAATAATAAGATACTTTACAAAAGAAGTACAGTTAATCATAATTGTAGTTTCATTACTTGTCCTAATTCTGGTCATTAGAATATGCAATTTATCTCTAAAACAATCATCTGCCGTTAATTTCTATGTCTGTGGCGTGCAAATTCCAATACGAAACTGTCGGGTAAATAACGACAGAATTTGCTAGATTTCTTCACCCTTAATGTGCTAGTACATAATACGTTGATAGATGCAGTGTTATCTATCGTTCAAACCGGTTATACTGTATATAGGAACAGTCACGTAGAAAAACAAATAAAAGCGTTATAAGTTCTGGTACATGTATTTTACAATTTTTAGGACTTTGAGCTCCAAAACATAACTAACAAGAGAGATAATTTCTGCAGAAATGCGTCTAAAGACAAGTCAGCAATTCTATGAAAATTAAAGTAAAAAATAATAAATAAAGGACAAAAAGTCCAACAAACAAAAAAAGACAGAAAATACTCAAGCCAAAAATGAATTAAAATAAAAACCAACGAAGTTAAAACTTATAAGATGTTTTGACGTGGTTCATTGCTCGCGACATTATTAAAAAGGAAATTTCGCGCCTACATTTTGGGGTTTTCCTATATTTCGTTGTTAAAAGCAGTCACAATTCTGAATTTTCAGAGCGAAATTCCGATAAAAAAAGTTCCATAACCCCATTTTTGAAGTTGGTATTTCGATGTAACACTTTGAAAGGAACAAGCAGGCAAAACATGCAGAACTAAACTAATGTCACGTAGTATCTTCTGATCTTAATTCCATTTCCAGCCAAATCTATATCGTATGAAATAACATTAGACACAATACTTACTGTAATACTATGGCTAAATATAGTCTGGAATTGGAAGATGATGAAGAGTGAAGTCTATATTTCTTGTCTAAACAGTAGATAAATGGATTTCAGGACATGCATTGACAAAATAAAGCCATGAACTTGGTTTTTCTATGAGCTTTCAAGTATGTCAGTTGTTTGGTCTTGATTATGAAGTTTTCCAAAAATTGACTTGGTCATTATTCTATAAATTAATTATATGTAGATTGGCAAATGATGCAGCAATTTGTAGCTCAAAAATAATTCTTTCCAGTGAGAAATAAATATTCTATCTGTAATTTATATCTAAGGTGTATTTCTTGGCTCTAACATGGTCACCTAGACATTTTGTGGCGTAGGGGAAGAGGGCATTTTTCTTGAAATTGAAGCTACTTTATCAGTCATGTTTTTAGTATATTGGTGTCATTGATGGCTAATTTTAAAGAACAAATAGGATACTTTTCAGTAAAAAGGAGCAAATTAATTCTTTATTTCATTTCTAGCCATTTTGAAGACCCTGAAATTGCATTTTTTACATTTTTACCGATGTAAAAAATACGTCCGTTTTCACACCCCATCATTGAAATATTTCAATACTTTTGGCTAGACTTGAGTTTCATTTCTAAAGATAAGGTATTTAACTTATATTTCAAGCAAGATTAATAAATTTGCTGCATAAAACAAGACCTTGGGAGCTTAATGATACCAAAGAAAGTTGCTGAATTTGTAAAAAAGGCATTGTTACTTATTTTCATGCAGGTATTATTAAGACAATGAATATATAACTTCTCCAATTTTTTGTGACAGCTATTTTCGTCATTTAAAATATCCAAAAACTAAATAAGTTGATTTTGGAAAAATAGTTTTTTTCACAAAGTCAATTTAAATTATGAGAAAAATTTCTTTTCTGATAAATTATGCAAAATGCTCAGTTTCTTCAAATTAAGTTTCAGGTTCTCAAAAATCCGTTTCCTCTAAAGGTTTTATGTCTGCAGTATTTGAAAAACCAACATATAAACAAATTATCAGTTTATGACAGGTTAGTTCTCTATTAAAGAATTGACTGTAAATAAGTACAAAATAATATATATTTTTTTAATAAAAACCGTTAAATTTCCGATTTCGGACCTTTTTGTTGATTTTGGTTGCCATGGTAACTTCAAACCAAAAGACGATGAACTTGTAATTTTCCTGATATACTGTTGTCTTATAATCTACAGATACATTTTGAAGGAAATCGAAAATTACTAATTTCCCAAGCATTTTTATGCTTACAGAGAATGACTCTTAAAGTTATTAGTAAACAGTTAGATAGCGGTAAAACCACTGATCGAAAAAAAAACATGAACTTTTGATGAAATGTTAAATATACTACGTAAACTGTTAAGCATTATTTATTTCAAAATATATCACTTAATGCATATTTGTTAAATTATGCCAGACCTTAACTAAACATGTATTAATTATATTAACTAGGTTGATGTAATAAATCTTGAAGCAAGTTGTTACAGCAAATTTACCTAGAGCTTAAACTGTCCTAGATATTTGATTGCAGCAACCTTGAAAGCAATTACTTATACTTGCATTTACCTGAAGCAAGTTTTTACAGCAATTTTATCTAAAGCTTAAACTATATAAAATTAATTCGATTTTGTAGATTTTCACTTGAAAACACACATATATCTTTATTTTCCTAGTCAACTATTGAAGCTATCACCTATATAGTGGTTGATATTGGTACGTCTATACTAGTGCCATCTTATAATGTCGGTTTTATTATCCTTTCACATTTTTGTAGCTGCTCTATAGCAAAATATTACCCCTACCCCCATCAAACTGACAAAATTTTACCTATTTTCTTAATAGCATGAACCTACAGGTCGAACTTTACATTTCTTTAATATTTCCTTTTCTATCAAAACCACTATATACAAACGTCAGTTAGAATGATTAACATTCAATTATTGTCGAAAAACATGAAAAACGAGTCATTTCTTATTTTCAGATTTCCAATTAAATTTTTAGTTTTACGACAGTAACGCAACCCCATGCGAGTTTGATCCAATTAATATGATTTATTCTCAATTGTGAATGTATACATACTTGATTAAGACAATGTTAACATTTAGATTTGCATTTTATGATTCTAATTTTAGCCAAATTTTACCCCTCCCCCTTAAAAAATACACAAAAATAATTGAAAAATTTGTTTTTTGTGAATGTTTTTTTAAGGCTCAAAAATGAAATGTCATTATTATATTATTGCATCTGATGGTATAGGGCCATTTGAAACGCTTGTATGTGCTGCATCGGCCCCAAGTTGACAAAACAAAATGGACGATTGTTCGAATACAGATTTTACCCGAAAAGTGCAATAAATCATAAAAATACATACAAGTTAATTTCTATACGCATATTAAATGATTTTTCTCACATGGATATTCATTTAATATGTTTTAAGAGCATGTTAACACTGTCTCTTCACTTTGCTTCTAACGTTAATTTACTAAAAGCTTCCCCTCCCCCTCGAAAAATCGGGCAAAAATTTTCATATTTTTTCCTTTTGCTTTATAAAATGACTAACAGAATGAAATTTTGTAAGCAGAGTATTGTGACAGGCTCTATATGACTGCTGACCACGATTATTGACCTTCTTATACATTGATGTGAAGTTCATGTTCTAAAAATCGTCAAAATGGGTAATTTTGGGAATACAGAATTAACCTAAAATATGCATCTAATATATAATAAATTGTATAAATAAACTTATGTGCTCATATTAATTAGTTTTTCTTCATTTAAACTTAGCATTTATTTTTGACATCTTAACATTGTCTCTAAACGTGGTTTCTGAATGAAATTTCGAGAAATACTAACACACTTGAAAACTTGGGCATAAATTATCAATACTTCGTCTCTTGTTTTATAAATTACTTAAAAAATTGAATTTTACATTTTTGTTGTAAATGTGTGAGGAAGTATATGTCTTTTGCTTTTGATAAAATGACCTTTTCATGTAATTTTATAAAATTTTACACCTAAATTTCGGAAAAAGAACCTAGCAAACGATTTGCCCTTCCCACTATTTTCATTCATTTTTTATAGAGAGGGTACTTTTATGCTAGTTTTCAGTGGGTATCAAAGGGTAAAGACACTGTTAACATGTCGTAAACAAATGTAAACTTACAGAAAATGAAGAAAAACTAGTTAATGTGACCACAAAACTTAATCAGAACAATTAATTTGTGATTTAAAGTATGCTTTCGGTAAAATCTGTATTCCTTAAATTACCCATTTTCCAAACTTACAGCCGACTAATTACATACAAAACATTTCAAGAGGGTAGTTCATTATATCTACTAGTTATATACCATCGTAGGCGGTACTTCAGGCACGACATTGCATTGTTCAGTTATTCTACATTTGTTTAAATTTTTTTTGGAACGGTGGGGGTACAATTTGGCTAACACCAGTATCCTTACAGGCACATTTTCATATTAACACTACCCAAATTAAAAATAGTAATATATTCACAATTAAGAATAAATCAAATCTATGGGACCAAAGCCCCATGAGGCTGCATTATTGTCATAAAATTGAAAATTTCATGGATATTCTGAAAATGAGAAATTGCCAATTTTTCACGACAATTCAATGTAAATCATTCTAAATGGCGTTTGTATGGAGTGTTTTTGAAAGAAATTAGTAGGAACTATAAAATAAATGCAAAGTTGACCATGTAAGTTCATGCTATTAAGAAAACAGATAAAATTTTGTCAAATTGTGTGTACTTTTGAGTGGGGGTAGGGGTAATATATTGTTATATTGTGGTCATAAAAATGTGCAAGGATAATAAACTTAGCTTTTTAAACTGTCGTTTGTATAAAGGTACAAATATCAACCGCTATATAGATGATGGTTTCAACAGTTGATTGGAAAAATTGAGATATATGTATTTCAGGTGAAAATCTGCAAAATTGAAAATTTCCCATCGTTCATATTTTTCACCCGGAAACTCCCCTTACGGCGGCTTGTTGGTGCTAGTTCTATTACATGTGATATATTTGATAGGTCTGATATAAAAACAAAGCCAATATAACATAAAATCATAATTTCTTAGAATTTTTAGGCCAAAAAAATGCCCTTTTCCTCAATTTTAGTAGAAGTAGGGGAAGCATTTTCGCTTCCGGAAAATGTCGGGACACAAAAAGTGTATAAATATTGTATTGATGGGAAAGGTTATACTTTCAAGTTTTGTGAAGTGTCATATCTGTATGTAATTACACCTGTTTAGTGTAAATTTAAGGCTAACAAAGACGAATAATAAAGAAATTCAGAAATTCTGCAAAATGTTCTAAGCTTACTATTCAGCAGTAACACTTTATCTAAAAAAAACTGGATAGGAGACTATCGCATTAACTGAGAAATACATACTCCGTACGTAGGCTCTCCTTGAAAATTGCTAAAAATGAAAGGGACGTTTACAAACGGAAAGTTGAAATCATCTCTTTTGTCGTAAAATTTAGACCTAAACTGTCCCTCCTTGTCATTTTCAAGATGAAGGTCAAGGTATGAAGCAGACCTTGAAGTATCTGTGGTATCCTTTATTTCAAGTTCGTCTGGATAGATGCGATCCAAAGATTTTCAAAACGTAGAAGTTAAGCATAAATCCCAACAAAAAACGTTACAACGCTGGATTTGCCAAGTGCACCACCCAACCTCCTCCCAAACTGTAAATGGACATACTTACAGCTGTAAAATGGCCTTGATAGCTACTATGATGCTTATTTCATTACCAATTTTCTACAAAGGACAGAAATGCATTTTACCGAGTCCTTTAATCTAGCCTTCCGTCTTGTCACTAAACAATTCACGATTCGGTGACTACCTTCACTACATCTATCCCAATGAACTGGGGATAAAGGACATCACTGACACTTTGAGGTCAGCCTTATATCTTAGAAATAGAGGGAGAAGCTGTTGACCAAGCTGTATGACAAAAGCAATGACTTCTCAGTTCAATTTAGTCATTTTGCCATTTATTTGGAGTAAAATTTTATCTGCACAAAAGTATGGAGTATTTCAAAGCTCGCACGTTTTCCAGAGCATTCGGTCGTATCATGAGATTTTACATCGTGTAATTCTCTTGACCGATAAGCTTCAGGATCAGGGATATATTCCATCTAGACGCAATCATCGCTTCAAAAGTCATACGGTCATGAACTTGTTATTATATGGCACTAAGTTCGTTTCCGGATGTGACCTACCGGATATGACATGAGCAACTCGGTGGATGTTTCTAAACACGGAAAACGCTTACCCTACCGATGCACCTGGTCTATGCTCTCGATTTTGGTGTAGTCCGAATTACTCATTTATCTTTCAGCTTTTGGCGATCTTATTGAAGTTTTTGTTATATCTTCCGTCCGATATTTGTTTTTTAAACTTTGTCCTTACCCCTGGATTTGGCCTTTTGATTATCGTTCTTACCTGTGTTTTCCCTGACTTATTTAAAAAAAAAAATTTCAAAATTCTTTGAGGTCATGTACATGTGAGAATATCGATTCCATTTTAAGAACTACATGTATTTATGTTTTATTAAGCTTAGTTTGAAAAATGATGCCGTACAAATTAGAAATTTACTCGGAATTTAGACGTCAAGGGTATGCGTAAGGATATATTATAGGGTGATCTGTTGTTTTCCTTGTATGTGTCTCTTTATGTTTTGTAGATTCTGAAGGCCGATTTTGTTGGAATATGCTAGTTTCTGTTTGACATTGCTAGCATTTACTATTGTTCCGTTTACCTTTCTTACATATCATAATAAAAAGCATTATGTAAAATTACAGTGAGTACTTCGTGTAAAATGAAAAATAATAAATAAATAAAATCGTTGCTATCTACTATTGTACGTTATTGTCAAATATTCGATTCCTTTTCCAAAAGACAAAAGAACTTCTAAATCTCAAATGGAAGTTATGTGGATGAACTCTTTGGTATATATTATTTTTATGTGACTCAAGATCTATAATAGTTTACCTGTAGAGTGATTATATGAAAATTTGCAGACGAAATGGCGTGTTTTGACAAGATTCGTACGACCATGACCTTATATAATATCAAACTTCTAAAATAGCATATGCCGAACAAGTCATATCGTATGCTGGAAAATACTGTATACCGAACTTGATAAAAACAAATGACTGCTGCCACATTTATACCTTTAAACAGATCAGAAAGCAAAACATGAGAAATTAAAAATCTTTACGAAAGAGGTCTTCCTATATCTAATTATTGGTTTTTAAAGTTGGATTAGTGAATTAGTGAAATCTCCATACCAGAAGATTTCTGATTATATCCTGCCGAACTTATGGCTACATCATACTAGTACATATTACATTAACTTTAAAAATAGGTTCACATTAACATGTAGCAAACTGTTTATATAACAGATATACAGGTATATAAATAAGTATATCATTCTTCAAAGTGAATTCAACATGATATTTTTTAAGATTTTTTTTTGGGGGGGTCTCATAATGGATTACATTATTTATTCTCACAGGAGGGGTAGCTCTTCTGGTAACTAAAAACCCGTTCAATCTCGTTTTGAGACGTGAATTTATATCCCGAACTTGTACCTTAAATTTAGCACGAAATTGTTTGCCGAACTCGTTTCGTTTCATAGGGAAAAAGTTCTGGATTAAAAAAAAAGATAGTTTAACA
>JAOXYH010128935.1:0-10269 GCA_028566455.1 Botula fusca
CTGGATATTTTATCCTTTTGATTGAAGAAACAAATGGGGTCCTCAGAAAAATGAGAAAAGTCGAGAAAAGAACATTTTACCTGTCGGCGATTAATCTCGAGTGGGATTTCCGATCAATCACGGAAATTACCAAAAACAATCGATGACGTCACATGTTGAACAAATATTGTAAACAAAGATGGATGAAGAAGAAAGTCGGCATTCAGATGATACAGAAGGCAGTGGTGAACTGTCGTTGTCTTGTGGGTCCTCATCATTTGAAGACGGAGAACCTCAGGATATCGACGAAACTGATTCACATGATGAAAGTGGGGCACGAGATGGACAAGATGCCAGTGTGTACCCGTACCAGTTTGAACCCTACGCTTCGGATAACGAGACCGAAGACGATACAAATACTCAACATGACGAAGACAGACTGGCAGATTCTTCGTGGTAGGGCTGTAATATTTATAAAACTGTATAATTTCTTAAGTTCATCATCACCATCACGGCGATAAACGAGCAGCTTACAGTAAGGGACAAACACGGGTGTTGCACAGTTGCATAAACCAGACACATTTCTCTACAGAAACTGTCTTTATTCCGTTTCCTTCATTGTCTGTCTTTTACTTTAAAACCCAATAGCAAATATTATTCTTTAACAACTTTCGTGACTGATAAAAATAAAACTAATAGGAAAAGATGGAACAGAAGACTTTCTGAAAATAATGCTGTTTTCTCTCAAGAAACCAAGTTTTGTTTGTTTTTGGTGCAAATAATTTTTGTTTTGCTTGACAGGTGCACATGTGGCAATTGTGAGGTAATGCCTACTGCTGTTGAATGTGTGTGTTGCAAGGAAATACAGAGAGTTCAGGATGTTGCAAGTGAAATGCCTGAAATTCAGTGCATAATTGACCATCCTGGGTTTCAGCCAGTCTGTTTGGACACATATGTATTGCAGGTTGCCTACTACCAATATAGACAAAATTATGGCGACATGCCAGAACAAGGCAATGAGTAAGTTTAAATTTATAAAAGTTTTAATAAAACAGTATCACAGATTATTGCATTGATAAACATTTTACACTGATAAAAAATAACAATGATTTCTCAGTGAAATATAGAAAAATAGGTACTTATTATTATAATTACGATTTAGATACTGGAAATATTATGTGGAATATCTAGACGAGCCCGAAGGGCGAGTGTAGATATTCCGCATGATATTTCCAGTATCATAATCGTTAGTACCTATTATTCTGTTTTTTTATTTATTTTATTTATATTGAAGACGACACTGACCATATACGTAACCAGCCGCAAGGACTCTCTTTCGTGACGTAGTCGACAGTGTTTAGCCAATCCGCGTGATGACGTCACAATGTATTGACTGATATTTTTGAGTATCTTGTTAAGTTCGAGAGACAAAAAAAATTTCCGACAAGAAGATCAAAAGGGAAAAAGTCCAAATTGCTGATAAATAAAAATAACAATTTGAATGAAAAGATATAGGTAAGCATTGATAAGACACCATCTTAATGCAAAAAAAAGAAATGAAATCAGAAAAAGCAATCGAGGGCCCTGAATGGACATGTGGTTAAGGTGCATAGCTTTTACCTCGGATCATGGTAACCTATAACCACTGTGGCACATAACCAACTGTAATCACCAATTTTTGGTGCGCTGGACCTGCAACTGTAAGGTTTTGATTTACCTGACTATGGCCTGCAGTTCCTTCTAGGCACTCCGGCCTCCTCAGCCACAAATAAAGCTGAATCTGGCATTAAACAATCATCACAGTGGCAAAACTAAGTGCAAAGGGCCAGAAAAAAGTCCCTCATAGTTTCAGTTGTACATGTACTTAAAGAACACTGTACTAACAAGACTTTTTACTCTCATAACAATGTAGTTAGTACTCGAATCACGACTGAACACCTCTTATAATTCACAATATGTGTTTGTGATCAATGTACTGTTTCTTCATACATATATAATTTCCTGTACCAAATCAGAAGAGTGTTAAATGAGCCCAAATAACAATGCAAGATAAACATGCATTTCAATACAGTATGTGTGTGTACTGTCCATTAATTCCGTTCTTTAAACAGAAATAACATCGAATGAACAGATTTACTAAACTTATTATATAAATGTGTACTGAATCGAACAATTCAGGATGTCATCACAGTATGTAATAGAAGGTACATATACCTTGACTAATAATATGCCTTGTTAAGATTCAAGTCTTTAAGACTTGTTGCTTAGGTATTCTGTTGCCAATATATAGAAATTGTAAGAATTGCGACTGATTTGAAATCCTATTGACAATATCTACTGCATGTTAGCACTCTACCAAAATATAATTCGCTAATAACACTGAATGATTCGTAATATATAATTCGCTAATAACACTGAATGATTCGTAAAATATAATTCGCTAATAACACTGAATGATTCGTTTTATCATACACAAGGTTTGTAGTGCTAAAATAAGAGACAAAACCGATACATGTAGGATGTATCTTTGATGACTTTTGTTGACATAGAAGATCAGGATGATGTGAAAAAAAGAAATAAGTATGCAACGATAAAATATTTTGAACGTTGTCAGAGAATAATGTTGAAACTGTTCAACTGTAAAAACATTAGCTGAAAAGACAAAAAATGATATAAAAATTGCAAGTTTTACAAACAGTTTACACTCAAAATTTTTTTAGTGCAAACTGGCCATTGTATGTACATTTTATTTTTATCAGGAGGAGCCGATACACAGCATACAGGCAATTTGTTCGATGGTGTTGGCACTACTTGGGTAAAAAAGTCCGTGTGGTGATCCCCTCTTGTGTTGTTATCGCTATCAGGAACAAATTCCCGGACCAGAACCAGAACTACACTGGCTTCCGTGAGGCTGCAGATTGAAACGGCTCTGCAAATGTCTGATGGCTTCTTCTTTATCCGGCCTCTCATATTCGCTGCATAGAGGAGGTGGAACATCCAGCAGCATCTGAACACCAGTGTCATTCATCTTCGTTACTGCTGCAAGCTGGAAAACTGTTCTGTTCAGTGTCTCCACATAATCTGGAACAAAGATCTGTATTAAATACACTTTATCTATAGAAAGAAAATGTCTAGTTTTGTAAAATTAAATATTTCAATTGGTCATTATCCCAGTTATTATTTTAGTGTAAAACCATGTGATTTTTAACAGTATACAATTATGGACTTATGAGGTGGTAAATATGGCGTAATATTGACCAAACCAGATACTGACCGATGCAAAGTAGAGGTCAATATTGACACCATACAAGATTTCTGGAGTGTATTTCCTTACCGTAAGTGCAATCTACAGAGATCTTCCTGACTGTATAGTCTCCCTTTTTAAACTTGGGATACACAATCCTATACCTAGCAATGCCATCTTTTGTGTAGGCTTGGTCCCTCTGCGAATTCTCATTGAAATGGAGAGCTGCTAACCAAAGCCTGAAATGTAGTAAAGATAGAAACTGAATATTACAATTTCATTAAAACATTCATTTTCGAAATGCATTTACCTTACTGTACATTAGAAATAAATGTTGCATCTTTATTAATGCCAAAAAAGACTTAATTATGATAATATTAACTTGTATTTTTAATATATTCATTTCTTTGGAGAATTTTCCAAAATTAATTCCAATTCATTTTGGCCAGTGATTTCCAATTTACATTTATTAATGCATGCATCAATTTTGGACTTTCCAAAAAAATGAAAATGTTAAGGATTATTAAACGATTGAGTCACTTCTAGAACAGTTAAGCATGTACTTCTTAAACTGAAAAAGTACCTTGCAAACATGCCATGGTATGAAAAACCAATCATTTTGGGAGCAAAATGATTGATGACGGAGTGAAAGCCTTCTAGACATGAAGTCTGCTGTCCAGGGGATAATCGTGGAATATCCCTCATCATTGGCTTTGAAGTTATAAGCTCCGCCAGTTTTTCATAAACCTTTGTACCTGCAAACAGAAAAATAAAGAAATTTTCATTAGAACCACCATACGTTTAAACAGTAAGCTCTAACAATCTTAAAAAAATTCATGCAAAATCAAGGATGTCATTAGCCATTTACTTTTTTAAAATTGAGTTTATATGTTTTTATCATTATGATAGTACCTGGTTTTAACCACTTCTTTTGCCGTTCTCGTCCCTCTAATTCTCCATGCTCACAGGAATGATATATGTCATCATGACCGGTGTGTTTATTCATGATGTGGTTTGCCAATGATTTCCACTTGGATATCATAAGCTGGCCATTTTCTTCCTGTGTTGATGCAGCAGTCCAGTAAAGATGGTTGGTGATGCTTCGTATCCATGGCTGCAACTCTCCACAATCTTTTTCTTTTGACAATGCCAGCAATTTCTTCTTCAAACCTTTGAGTAAAAAAAATGGCACATGTAAGATGCTAGTTTATATTAATATATTTTGGTGTTCATTGCTCTGGGAGAAGCATCTATTTTCCTGTATCTAAATATATAATTAAAAATAGACAAATGTACATACCAGTATCTGGATTTAATATTTTATCTAGTGTGGCTATACAGTATATTAGTAAAAGTGATCAGTGGTATAAAAATGGCTTCATTACCTTTTGCAACATGCCATACATCAAAGTAATGAATGGTCTCCTTCATGTTTTCTCTGACCCACTTGTTGATTTGGAGGTGTCTGTCTGTCACAAGAGCAGCAACTTGTATCCCCTTCAAGTTGAAAAACTCGACACTTCTACACAGCCCTTCCTTCTCCATGTGACAACTGCTCTTCACTTCATTACTCTGTAAATGACATTGGTAATGTAGAATTGACTTGAAGGAGATTGTTACATCTTATAAAAATTATCAACATTGTTTTACAGAGATTATTATATTTAATTCTTTCGATCTTTACTATTCAAGCATTTCAGAGTTTTTTTCCTGTTTAAAGTAAAAAAAAATATATTTCTGAGTTGCTTTTACAATTCATTGGTGTGTCTGTATACATTACTATTTTGTTTAAGAACTGGTTGTGTAATTGCATGACCATTTCTTCACCTTTGGACAGTAAAGCGTCCTTAGGAACATGTTTTTTGAATGAACACTTGTCATGTGTCCCCAGCAGGAAGTAAACTATAACTACCAGAAAATTTCATACATTTTGATATAAATCAAAATACAAGATGAGGAAATGGTCATTATACCTACCTGCACTAGTTGAACATCCACTACAACACCTTCCTCAAGATCTAACATGGTATAGCTTCCATATTTTGCACTGTGGCCAGGAGTGTCTGCTCGACCATCACCACCAAGAATAACTGACCGTCTGTTGGCTAAGACATCATTTGTGTAGTCTGTTTGGTAGTTGTGCCAGACGTGTGCTACTGCAGGATATAAATAGTACTTTTGGTGTTTCATGAATGTACTAATGGAAATTGAGGCTAATTTCATGAACTGAAACATTCTCAAGATCTTTGTCGGTACAGATCCAGAAAATAAAATTGCTGATGACATTGCAATATTTCCTGCAGGTTTACCTCCAACAAAAGGCTGGCTAAACCATGTCCTGGTGTAATGGCACCCACTACATATCTGTTTTATTTTCACCAGACTGCCATTAGTATAGACTGTTTCTGCTAATGATGGAGCACAGCATTTAGAACACACTTTAAATAGTTCCATCAACTGATCCTCAAAAACCAAATAGGTCTTTTGCTCTTCAACAGGTTTGCATCTGTAAAAAAAATATATACTACATAAACATACTTCTAAACCTGCAAAAAATTATACCTGTAAATAGGGTCAGTTTGACATTGATGCATCTTGTGTACAATAAAAAATATTCAGTCTTCTGATTATCAAAATATGCAATAACTTAATAAATTCTGGATGGATGATGGACAAGTATAAAAGTTGGCAGTATTTTAGCTATTTCTTGACATGGTTTGTACTATACCATCATGCTGAGCTGGATTTTTGAGTTAAATTAATTCTGTATGCCTTCAGAAAATGCATATGAATTATCTTCATACCTGGGCTCAGCTACATCTTCCTCTTCATCGATACCCGAGCTAGCTGGAGATACTGGTTCATAGTTTGGATCACCGGCATCATCCCTGAAGGGCGAAGATCCAGGCTCTTCCATACAGGTGTACGTGTTTGTTCCATTTTTCCTCTCCTCCTCTAAATAGCCAGGTCGTACTTGAACAAACACGTCTTTCATTTTGGTCAGAGGCTTCTCAATTGCCTGTATATCAGTCTGACATCCTAAAATGTATGACATTTTAGAGTGTAACAACAAATATGGCTTTTTTTATTCTAAACAATGGTATTAAGTTTATAAATGTACTAAATTTGCTGAGAAAAGAGGTCAAAATGATCTCTTATTCATTTATTCTTTTTTACTTTAATTATTCATTTTTCACTTTATAATTATTTATATTATTATGTACCTATGCTAACTACATTCCTACTCAAAGCTTTAACTGGTTGTTTGGTGTAGGTCTGGCAATGTTTTGATCGTCTCTTTGGTTTTAAATTAATCTGACAACCAACAGATGAACTTTGAACAAGAATCTCCTGTTGCTCTCCCCCTTCTTCAACTTCATATTCATCAGCCTGTAATATGACGTATAAACATATAAATATCTTTTTAAAAATTACAGGTAGTTACAAGATACTACTCAGTTTAATTACAAAACTGAAATAATTATATGATGATGTTGTACATTGTATAAGGTACATGTAAAAATAGTATTTGTAATACTTGCCTCTTCTGTATCCAAAGGCACGGCCAACTCTTCATCAAATTCACCATTGCCATTCTCCTCCTGACAGGTTGGATCTTTGTTCTGGGATTCAAGAATCTAAAATATAAAGTTTAACAATCAAGATATATACAACCTTCATGAATAATGAACAATGTTGACAACACATGTAAGCTTTAAAGATGCAACCTTGCAAAAGTAACTTGGATACATGTACTGTGTGTCAACTTGGATACATGTACTGAGTGTCAACTTGGATACATTTACTGTATGTCAACTTTCCTAATAACGATATATGCCGTCATGTGCAAGTCATGATTTCATGTCAAGGAAAATATGAGTACAATAAATGAACACAAAAAAATCTTGACTTGATTTTCCGAAGTACTGAATTATACAAGTTATTTCCTTTTATAGTGTGAATAAGCATACTTTTGTTCCATTACACAAGCACATAAATCTGAGCGAACAGTATGCTTATTCACACTATTATTAGAAAAAAAGAAATAGATTATAAAATCTGCTTGTGTAGCAAATAATTTAATAGTCAACATGCAACTGCACAGTAAAAGGAGGGGGAACTCCTTACCCTTGCTGTCTCTCTTTTCAAGTATGCTCTTCTTATTTTCTTCGGAGGTGAAGCCTGCCCTGTTCTCTCTTCACTTGGTGACAGAATGTCAAGATGAAGTCTGCCTTCTTTTTGCCTTGGTGTTCTTTCTATACCCCTTGAAGTCGAGGGAGACGTCGTGTCCATGGGTTGGGCATGGATTGATGGTACAGCGTCTTCATTTAAATACATCTTTTTAGGTCTCGTCCCCATCTGTTCAAGCTGAAAACGCTGGGCAAAAGGGAAACAATCTGCCTTAAAATGGGTGGAACAAAGAACAGAACTATCTGTTGGTCCGTTCCAGTTTGCCCTCTTCACTTTCACAAAATCGGACCACTGACGACGAAGCGATGAATTTTTGGGGAATTTATGGAGGGAAACGCCGTCTGCGTGTGTATTGCCGCAATTGGCTGCCACACATCGTACCCCACTTCCTCTGCTTTTACCTCCTCTGTCTCCTCTGGGCATTTTTATGAAGTTGTAGGCTTTTAAACGCACGTGTCTTTACCTTTGTCAATACCTTTGTTTACACCGGAAATCAACAAGTGTTCTACTTGTGACGTATACAGATCGATAATCTACGGAGAAACACGAAGGGCAAAATCACTCAGGTGAACAATTACGACTGCAACACACCTGTACAATTATCTCAGAAACCACACAATATTATTGGATGCGGTTTTTTGTATTTTGTTACGGAGAATTAAATATTACTGTAGAAAAAGTTAAAACTATGAAATTTACTCTCACATGGCACTTTAATAATTTCAATTTGAACATTCTGAAATGTGCTTTTAAGTTCAAACGAGCGGGAATTGTAAGTACATGTACCTATTCAAAAATTACCAGTATAAACCCTACTATTGAGTTCGGGGTATTATAAAGAAGATATCTTTAATCGTTTTATTCAAAATGATGCACTTATTGTTTTCAAAGAAAGTGCAGACTTTCATAAATATGTCACTGTCACTCTCCACTGTTATTGTTATCGCCAGCATTGTGGTCCCATCTTCTGTTGACATGTTCACCGACGAGGATTCAGTCTGAATTTACAAAACGTTAGTATATTTTTCTTTTTATGAACATGCCGAAATTTATGTATTTTCTTATTTATGTAACTTTTACCTCACACATTTTAGTCTTGTAAATTACATATGATATTAAAAAAACAAAGTTGTGAAACATTCTACACTGATTTTGATGCATCATATGTACACATTTCGTAAATTTATTGCTGGCAGCCACAAATTTTGTTTAGTTTACCCTTTCGGAGAAGTAAAGAGATTGACAGTCATGTCATACACATTTCGTAAATTTATTGCTAGCAGCCACAAAATTTTGAAATACTGGCTGCTGTTTAGTTTTTCCTTTCGGAGAAGTAAAGAGATTGACAGTTGACAGTCATGTCATACTTTAATCCGAGGTATCTCGTAAGATGAATAATTCTTGATAAAATAGTGCCATAAGTATGAATTGCCTGACAGAGGATATCATGAATGCCAATGTTTTATACAAAACAAGAATCTACTCGCGTACATATTCAAAAAAGGAAAAATATTACAATATCTTTTCAGAGCAAAAACTATCTTTCCTAATAAAATGAAATTTGCATAAATTACAAAATGACATCATTTTTCAGGAATACAACACTTGGATTACCCCTGTTGTGTTCTCATTCCTTCCTGTTTGTCTCTTCATATCAGCAAGTTACCACGAATTTCAGTAAGGTAGAACATCCAATATTTAATGTATGTCCAGCTTTGGTAACGAAAATAAAAGAGAGCTTGTATAAATACAAATCATATAAATAGTCTAGAGTCGCATAAAAATGGTCAGAGGTCTTCAGCACCGGTATTCATATGTCATAACCATGGGCTAGTGGTATTTATCGTTGGTGATAGACTTTATACCACCCAAGTAAAGCAGAATTCTTGTATTTTGTGATGTTTGGGACCACAATATCTTGTGAAGAGGTCTTTGCTGCTAGTTAAGAACAGTGCCATTATTCTATCCGCACGACATATACAACAAAAACAATTATTTTTACTTGTCAGATAAGGTTTTTTATACATTTATTTGAGATAAAAATCAATAAGCAGTTACTATATATATACTAATTATACAATGACTCTCAGATGGATGGATGACTATAATCAGCATTCGATTGGAATTTTGTTGTCCATAAGACTAAGATTTTCAAAAAAATGTCCTCATTCTTAAATGCTGAGTTTCAGTATTTGAAAAGGCTCGAAAATTCAAAGACAATCTAAGGTCTTAGCATAACTAGATAATATCGCAATTTCCAAGACTCCTCGGAAAAAAACATTAATGAATAGAATTACAAAATACTGAACTCAAAGGGGGATGTCCAAAAGCGTCAAAAGGACTGACAGGATCGAGAAATCTACAAAACGAGTGACAGAAAGCTGTCATAATCCCGACTTCCGATGCCAGCAGCCACAAAATTTTGAAATACTGACTGCAGTTTAGGTTTCCCTTTAGGAGAAGTAAACAGATTGACAGTCATGTCATACTTTAATCCGAGGTATCTCCTAAGATGAATAATTCTTGATAAAATAGTGCCATAAGTTTGAATTCCCTGACAGAGGACATCTTGAATGTAAGGATGTCAATGTTTTATACAAAACAAGAATCTACTCGCGTACATATTCAAAAAAAGAACAATATTACAATATCTTTTCAGAGCAAAAACTATCTTTCCTAATAAAATGAAATTTGCACAAGTTACAAAATGACAACATTTTCCAGGAATACAACACTTGGATGACCCCTGTTGTGTTCTCATTCCTTCCTGTTTGTCTCTTCTTATCAGCAAGTCAACATGAGTTTCATTGAGGTAGAACATCCAATACTGAATGCTTGAATTCAATGTATGTCCA
>JAOXYH010129045.1:0-10268 GCA_028566455.1 Botula fusca
GTATATTTTAAATTTTTATTTTTAATATTCTACAAATTTACACTTCAACTTATTCAATTTTCTAGTCTATCGTAATATCGCAATATTAAACATTTGATAAATTTACTTAATTTTGTAAGCATGAGATAGTCAAACAATCTGTCCATTCTTCTCATTAATTAATTTGACATTCGGCAATCAAGACTATAAACTTATACTATGTCACGATAAAGACAAAGAAAAATTAAGCACTCAAGACAGGAACAATAAAGATTACGTTTGAATCTAAACATTATCGGTGTCTGGGAAAAGGTTTTATAACATAACTGTAGTGAGGGCCTCCTACAGGTAAATTTTATATTGAGTCTTTGTTTGTAAATAGATATATACTTATTTGAGCCTCACCTGGAAACACTGGACAGTGCCTTATAAATCGTGGTTTTTCATGATCTGGTCACTTATGCCACGACCAGATAATAATAAACATATTGGAACTTCTGACATTGTCCATTGTCTTTCCAGGTGAGTACTTACATTTTTCAATCTATTGTTACAAATATTTATGTCTCTAATAGGCATTGCTTCACAAATAGAAAATACATTTTTATACACATTTTCATGTTTTTCACATTACATTTTTATTTACATTCGTGATGAGAAATTTTGATTGATGCTTTTGCATTTTTCTAAATATTGAAAAATAGCATGCAACTGATGTATATTATTATATGTGCGGAACGCACACCTTTTAAATTTATAGTAAGAAAAGAAAAGGATTCTTTTATTTATTTTGCTATAATTAAACATCGTTGCATATTGAAATAATTTATATTCATTTGTAATTTCATTTTCAATTTTAAATTCATTCATTATTTGATGAATACTTTATTCATTTTAACATCTTAACTATTACATTAGATTTTGATTTAGTAATTGATTTCATTTGTTTAGTTTCATACATAAGTTGCGTCTAATTACTTCCGGAAAGTGAGAACCGCACCGTTTCACATTCAGTAACTTACACGTACAACAATTATTATCTCCCTTGGTTTTGTTTATTCTGAGATTGTCAGACGATGCATAAAACGCACAGTTTACACTTATGTAGTCTATATCGGGTATAATTATTACTGTTTGTTGTTAATATATTATATAGTTAAATCGCACATTTTATGCAATTGTCAAATAACTATCTGATAAGAAATAATCACAAAATTAGGTGCGAACAGGTCACACGCATAGGTCTCACACAAATGTTAATTTGATTGTAGTGGTTGAGGAATTTTTAGACTCACACTTTTGAAGGAATATTATGTAATATAATGTTTGTAAATAGCATGCATGAAATATAAAGAAAATGAAGTTTCCTGGTCACATTATACTGATACATATATATTTTTATTTAGTAGAAAATGTAAAATTTGATACTGTCAAATTTTCATAGCTATAAGAATACATGCAAGGTCAAACACTGAGCTATTTTCCCCGTACAAACAAACACATTGCTTTTTCATTATTTACAAATATATACATGACATCTTGCACATATTAAGTGAATGAGATTTTGGTAAATTATAAAAATACTCGTAAAACATTAGTGAAGGAAATATTAGCTAATTTTATTTACACATTCATTGTCGCACTTAGATGTATCATCTACAAAGCCAAAAAGAAGCAACGCGGTGTCACACATTTATTTAATTGACAATTTTACTGCTTTACCAGTGTTTACATAGTTGTATTATACAAATATCAACTTCACTGTTTTTGATTAATTGACATTTTATTTTGCATGCAACATGTTGTATTTTATGTTTAAACTGATGTTTTTTTTGTCATATTATGTCACTTATGCCACGACCAGATAATAATAAACATATTGGAACTTCTGACATTGTCCATTGTCTTTCCAGAAACATACCAAAATCCAATTTCACAAGTGGTGGAGTCCAGAAGATTCAGGTCAGCTCTACTAAATAACCAGATGACCAAAGGTGGTGCAAGACCTTCGAATTACCCAAACACCAGGTCCAACAGCCAGACTGAGACAGAAAGCAACAAAAGAACAGAAGTTGATTTAACCACTGAGGTAGTTGGCAACATTGATGAAATATTTGATGCAGTCAGAAACAGTGAAATAGTTGATAACACTACTAACACTAACAGCTTTGAAGAAAATACTGAAGTACCAGTTGAAGCTGAACAATTGTTTGAAGTAGTCAGCGAAGAAATACCAAACGACATCTCTGACAACGAAGAAGGTGACACAACTATTGGCACTGAAGAGAGTGATCAGGAACTAGACGAACTTCAAGAAACTGAAATGGCAGCCAGGCAACATGCAAATTTGCCACAATTTAGTGACGAGAAAACGCAAGTACCAAGCATCTGGTGGTCCTTATTTGAAAGTTGGCAAAGATGTACAGACTATACAGAGCAGAAAGCCATTGACCATTTGCCATTCTTTCTTACAGGCCAAGCAGGTTTATGGTTCCACACATTAACACCAGAAACCAAAGGCAGCCTCGCACAAATCAAAGAAGCCTTTATTGGCCGATTTACAGACAATTCTGTGATCACAAAACCTTATATGGTGAAACAAAACAACAGTGAGAGCGGCAATGATAACATTGCAAGATTTAGACAGTGTGCATTTAATGCAAATGACATGCCAGAACATGCTGTAGTCGGCTTGGCAATTAATGGACTTCGACAAGAGCTGAAGCCTTTTGTTATGGGAAAGGCTCCAAAAACATTCGAGGAGCTGAGAGAAGCCGTCAACTTGGCGACATCAGTAGCTGAGTGTTCATCTGCACCAGTAATACAGCGAGATGCTATCAATGAACTTTGTGACACACTGATGACAAACATGAGATCGGCAATCAAGGAGGAAGTAAATGCAATGGGCTACAACACCAACCAGCCATGGAGGTCACAGAACACTGCTAGCCACACACATAACCAGCTGGACAGACGACAGTGGAACAACGACAGACACATGCAAAGACGAAGTAACCGACCAAATGGTGGTGACGAACAAAGAAAATGCCGTGGTTGTGGTAAGTTCTGTAGAGATCGTCAAAAATGCCCAGCTTTCAATGTTAAATGTAATAATTGTGGTATTTGGCGCCACTTTCAATCCGTGTGCGAACAACCAAAAAGACAAAACACAACACAAAGACAGACATTTTCATCTGTCGGATAGGATAAGGTGCCTACTCAAATAGCTTTGAGTAGGCAAGGCAGACAAAACCATTCACCACCTCAAGCAGAAACAAGACACACAGTACAAGAAATAAGCACACTTGATAGGAACACTATCACAGTACTCATAAATAACCACAGTATTAAATGCTTAGTTGATACAGGTGCAACCATCAGTTGCTGTTCTGTAGATTTACTCAACACTTTGCACATAGACACAAAATACATTGAACAATCAGACATACATGACTGTGTGGGAGTTGGTGGTGAACTTCACTCTATTATAGGTTTTGTTGACCTTCCTATTGTTATTGGCAATCTTGTTCTTCTGCAGAAATTTTATGTTTTTCCAAGGTTAAACCAGCTTATGATTCTAGGTTTGGACTTTCTACAGAAAAACAAGGTCAGTATTAACATACACAAACAAACACTATACATACCAGACAATGACAACAAAAACCAAATACACTCAGTTGACTTAAATGCTGGTCTTGTTAGGACGGTAGAACCTACAACCATTCCACCGTGTAACCATGGTGACATACCAGTCCGGATATCAAACCTGCATGAAGGCGACACCGTCATCATTGAACCAAATAACACCCTACCACAGTATCAATTAGCAGGAGCCAAGGTCATTACTAAAGTGCACCAAAACAGAGCAATGATGCGCGTCCTGAATCCAACAAACAACCATGTCTTTTTGCCTGCGAATGCCATAATCGCTTCAGCAAGCTCAATTCATCCTGCTTCTGTATATAGCTTACATCCAGATGGCACAAACAACAAAAATAAGGTTCACCAAACAAACATCGACAACAAAACAACAAAAGATAAGAACATCGACTTTGACTTAAGTGAATCTGAACTCACTGAAAAACAGAAGCAAATGCTAACTATTTTCTTGAATCGATACAGACACGTCTTTGCAACCAGCTTAGAGGAATTAGGACACACGCATTTGTACACTCATAAAATTGAAACTGGTGATGCATTACCAATACGCAAGCGATTTTATAGGCAGTCTCCACAAGTCCTTCAAGAGATGAATAAACAAATTAATGAGATGTTACAGCATGGCATCATCGAAGAGTCCAACAGCGACTGGGCAGCACCAGTAGTCATGGCCCGCAAGAAAGGTGGACAACTTAGATTTTGTGTAGACTACCGTGCACTCAACAAGGTAACAAAGCCTAAGTTTTTCCCATTGCCACGTTTAGAAGATGTCTTCGACTCGCTAGGAAAATCAAATGCGAATATCTTTTCAACGCTGGACCTAATGCATGGTTATTGGCAAATTGGAATGGACACATCAACAGCACACAAGGCAGCATTTGTAACACCAGGAGGAGTTTACCAGTGGACTAGAATGCCGTTTGGAATATCATCAGCACCAGCAAGTTTCCAACATTTGCTGACTCGGGTACTGAAAGGACTGAACTACGAAATAGCCTTGGTATATGTCGATGACATATTGGTATTCAGCAGAACATTTGAAGATCACCTAAATCACCTGAAGCTGATATTCGACCGACTTTCAGATGCTGGACTAACCTTAAAACCGAGTAAGTGCAAGTTTGCATTAAAAGAAGTTATGTACCTCGGTCACAGAATTTCAAAAGATGGCGTACAAGTAGACATGTCCAAAGTTGAAACAGTAAAGTCTTTTCCAACACCAAAGAACCAGACACAAGTCCGAAGTTTCCTTGGATTATGCAATTACTACAGGAAATTTATAAAAGGCTGTAGCCAGATCTGCGCACCATTAAACAGATTACTACATAATGAAGTACCTTTCAAATGGGATGATCAGTGCCAGAAAGCATTTGAAACCATGAAAACTGCACTTACAACAGCACCAGTACTAGCATATCCTGACATGTCAAAACCATTCATCCTTACAACAGATGCCAGTGGTTATGCAATAGGCTTTATACTCGGACAACTGGATGAGCAGGGCAGAGAAAGAGTCATTGCATATAATGGTAGATCCTTATCAGACGCAGAACAGAAATGGAACATCAGTGAAAAAGAATGCTTAGCTGTTGTAGAAGGTATTAAGACATACCATGTATATCTGGCAAACAATAAATTCAAGATATATACAGATCACAATGCACTGACATACCTGACCAAAATCAAGCAGTCTATAGGCAGATTGGCAAGATGGGCAATCCTTCTTCAAGGTTACAACTTCGAGATATGCCACAGAAAAGGAATAAGTAACAAAAACGCAGACGCAATATCAAGACGAGATTATCCAAAACATGAAGATAGTACAGAGGAACCTGAAGATGAAATACCATCAGTCCAAATTGACGAGGTCAGCACTGCATTTGAATCTTTGGAAACAACCTTTCTGTATGAATCATATCCAGTAAAGTCAGAGGCTTCAGTAATGGCTATTACAGATAAACCAGTGGAAAACATCATATCTAAGAACATCGGACAATTACAATCTGAGTGTCCTGACTTCAAAGACATCTATGCTCTCCTCCGTGATGACAAGATTCCAGACCGCAAAGAAAAAGTACAAAAAGTCTTGGCTGAATCTAACCAGTATGCAATTCTAGACGGCATATTATATTATTTTTACCAGCCCCGATCCAGAGGAAGAAAGAAAGATGACCGCTTCATTAAACAGCTTGCTTGTCCTCGTAGCATACAGTCAGATCTCATGAAAGCATACCATGAAATGGGTCATTTAGGATTTGACAAGACGTATTGGGCCATGCAGCAGAAGTATTATTTTCCAGGAATGTACCAAAAACTGGCAGACTACATTAAACACTGTGATCCATGTCAACGATCCAAACAACCAACTCATGCAAAACGTGTACCACTCACTTCAATGCCAATTATGGACACATTTTCCAAATTACACATCGACATGATTGGTCCCTTCAAGAAAACCAAAGATGGATACCAATATGTGTTAATAGTAGTCGACTCATTCAGCAAATGGACAGAAGCATTCCCAACATACACTGAGACATCAAAAGAAATAGCACAGATATTGTACAAAGAGGTATTTAGTAGATTTGGTGCTCCATATTCCATATGCTCTGACAGAGGAAGTGCGTTCATGGGACGTTTGATTGGTGCAGTTGCAGCTGTCTTCAATGTTAAACAACATTTTACTAGCTCATACCACCCTCAAACCAACTCTGTTGCAGAGCGAACCAACAAAACAATTATCCAGAGCATTAGAACATTAGTAGACAATAACCAGTCAGACTGGCCAGATCTGTTACCAGGAGTATTGATGGCATTCAGAATGAGTCCTTCAGCAACATCAGAGTTTTCACCATTTTACCTCATATTTGGAAAAGAGATGAACATCCCAATAGACGTAAGCCTTATCCCTGCTGATAATCTTAACCAGGACCTCTCCAGTCATGTTCAAGGGATCCTTGACAATTTGAAAGTTGCAAAGGATATTGCAACTGAAAACATAAAGAGAGCGCAGATTCGTCAGAAACAATACTACGATAAAAAGACAGCGGTCCCAACTTTCCAAATAGGCGACCGAGTCCTGATGCACTCACCAAAAGTACCAGTAGGCCATTCGTCGAAATTACATCGCAAATGGGATGGACCGTTCTACATAGCTGCTAAAGGACTGAACCATACTTATAAACTACGACGATGCAATAGCCACACTACCATAAAAAGTATGATAAATGCGAACAGACTGAAACATTACCATGATCCTCACAACCGTCCTGATCCAAACCCACCGCCACCGGATATGCCTGCAGATGACAGACCAGCACAACTTCTACCGAACTTTCAAAACCAGCAAAGTCAAAATACACAAAACAATGAAAATAACAACATAGATGACAATGTAACATACCAGGTAGAAAAAGTCATCAAAATGAAACGCATCAATGGCATAAAACATTACAGAATAAAATGGAAAGATCACACAGAAAGAACCTGGGAACCAATCACAAACCTCTCAGAGGAACTCGTGACACAGTTTCACATTCGCAACACACACAAAGGCACCAGACGAAAACGGAAGCTTAATTCATGCTTCAGGACAAGTCAACATGATCATTTGGTCAAAGCTGATCAGCCTGTGGCCACATAAAATTCTCGCTTTAGAACCTTTTTATGCAATGTCTGCCAAAATTTTCTTTTATGAGCAGGTTCTCATGTTTAAAAGTGCTAAAGGGATTTGGTACCTACCCCTTATTATTGGCACACATTTCATAAAAACTCAAAATTTTTCTTTCTCCTTATAGGCCTGATCAGCTACTTCAGAATGGTCATGATATGGTTTCTACTTGCTACATGGTTTACTCCGTCAACAGCACAAGACATTCAACGCATAAACTATGGAATCATATTCCAACAAGAAGGCAAGATTCTACTTGGACAAGACAACTGGCAACACACATTCCAAGTAAACCTTCCAAGAAAAGTGGCCACACCCTTACCAGCTAAGTGCACAGCTGAACATTTTTATTGCTATCTTGTCAACAAATTATTGGCACAGATCAGCACGATAAAAACACAAATGTCGACACAAATCAATCAAACAGTGCATACCATTCATACACTTATTCCGCAAGTCACAGCATCCACACTGTCAGAGACCGAGAGTCGGACAAAAAGAGGATTGTTTGACTTTGTCGGATCAATTTCCAAATCACTATTTGGAACAGCCACTGTAGATGATGTAAACAATCTTGCTCGACACATAAACATCATCGCACAACGCAACAACAAACTTGCAGCTGCCATGGCAAAACATGACAAAATGTTAACATCATACATGACACAAACGGACAAACGCTTTGAAAACGTCATGACTGCAATCAAAACAAATTTTCACGCAATTGAAAATTCCACAAACCAACTCAACAAGGAATTCAAACAATATGAACGAGTCAACTTTAAACTCACAGAATTCCTAATTCAAGAAACAAACACCAGCACCATAATGAGCAAACACTTAGAAGAACTCACATTGTCAGTACATGAGCTCTTAAAAGGCAAATTATCACCTTTTCTTCTTTCACCAAACATGCTCGAAAAGACAATTAAACAAATACAAACCATACTTGACACAAAGTACAGAGGATTTCACCTCACGCACACAGACCCAGAGTATTATTATTCATTTCCTAATTTTGTATTTGCTCGCAATCACTCGAAACTTTACATTTCAGTAAAATTTCCTGTTTCGACATCAGCCACACCATTCAATTTGTACAGAGTAATTTCAAAACCAGTACCAGTCAACACAACATCAAAACATGCAACACAACTCATTGACACCTTCGATTACTTTTTACAGGCTGAAGATAACCAGCACTTTGCAGTAACCAACAAACACAAGCTTAGTAAATGCACAGGTCAAAATATCCTAGCTTGTTCCTTCCAGCTTCCTTTAACATCTTCAGCTTCTCCCACCTGTATTTCTGCTTTATTTTACAATCAAAAAGAACAGATACACAAACTTTGTGATTTTAGATTCCTTCTCAATACTGTTAAACCAGACATTCATGAGTTGTCTTCATCTTCTATCTTAGTATACCAAACAAACATGATTGCTCTAGACTGTCCTTTTGGTCAGAAAATTATGAAAGGTTGTTCATTCTGTATTGTTCACATACCATGTATGTGCTCAGTATCTACTGATTTTCTCTATTTGCCTCCTAGGCTTGGACACTGTCAAAACAATTCCGATTCTATTACTACACTTCACCCTGTTAACCTTGCACTCATTCAACACTTCTTTTCACCAGAAACATACAATACTATCATGGGTGACACAACATTCAGTAAACCAGTTGACTTGACAATTCCTAACTTCCACATTTATAATCACACCTTCTCAAACATCCTTGCACAAGACAAACAGTACCATCTCAGTCTTAAACGCATGGCAAAGGCAGCTTCCAAAGAAGAAACTATCTTCACATCTTTATCTGAACCTTTACTGGATGGTCAGTTAACTATAAACTCCGATTGGCCAGACCTTAGTGGGATTGTTTCCATTGCTGCCTTAGGACTATCTGCTGTGCTTGCATTTGTTTGCTTTCTCTTGTTTCGACGACTACAAACACTATCTACTGCATTTCTTTTACTGCAGAAGTCTACTGCTACACATGGGCTTTCACTGTCATCACCAGTTCCTACATTTCATTATGTCAACACACACAAAACCATAACAGATGACACTACCAGTTACATGTTCACTACACAATGTAGTCCATGGCCATTTGTCACACTATCTCTACTTACTAGCATAACACTCACAATTTTCATCATTTACATTTTGAGAAAATTTCAACAAACACAAGGCACAAAAATTTTAATAGAAATAACAAATGGAATAACATGTTTAACCATACCTCTGATGTCATTACCTTTATGTCCATCAGACTGGGACATCACACCCCCAACAGACATCACAAACATGCATATTACAGGAACTCTTCAAACACATATGCACGCTCAACTTATTGGATTCCAGATTACCAACACACACACCAAACAAAAAATCCAGATACCTAGTCACATTTCTGTCGATATCATCACAGCAAGAAAATTGAGAAATATGTTTAAGCAAACATTTCATTGCTATCTGTTGTTAGCACACAACCAATATTACAAAATTATCAGATAGAAATTCAAAAAACATTGTCAATTAAGACAGCTTTTGATTAAATTGGGCATTATGGTTATCAAATCTCTACAAGACTTGCCACAATATAATTAGTATCCTATGTACAATGTATATATATATATATATATATATACAATTTTTTTCAATATTGTCATTTTGATCTTTTATGTATTGATTATCGTATATGCTCATGTATTTTTTTTTCACCCATTTTTATCTGAATATTACAGAATCTTTGGGGACAAAGATTTTTCCACCCCCACGCATCTGTGACAGAGTGAACTTACTCCAAATCTTCATATTTCCAATTTTAGATAAAAACTTTATTTTTGAGTAAAACAATAAATATTTCAGAAGCATATGTATATTTTAAATTTTTATTTTTAATATTCTACAAATTTACACTTCAACTTATTCAATTTTCTAGTCTATCGTAATA
>JAOXYH010129155.1:0-10268 GCA_028566455.1 Botula fusca
GTCTTTTAAAAAATCATATTTACCCCAATATCTGGTACTTATCTAGATCCGTCGTTCACAAATAAGAAACTGTACACGTTTTGTGACATTCAGTTCACAACTGTAAGTGAAACGGTCATTTTAATTTAAGTAAAGATTTTGTTTAAAAAAGAAACCATAGTAGCACTTGTGATTCCCAAATTTGTCAAACCGCTACATGATGACATCCAGGAAGAAGGGAACACCACTCACTATGTGTGCTGTCTTCCTAAATGGAAATAAAAAAGAATGACACATAAGAATATGTCGTCAATCCACATAAGATATTTTGTATAGTGTCTTTCACTTTTGTTTCTATTATTAAACATATTTCGGGTTCGAACTTCTGTCATAGGCGCATACAAACACCAGTATTCTGCTTTCCCAAGGTAAATGGAAAGATCTCCAGGTATGTTGAAAAATTTCAAGGATAATAAGTGACATTTAATACATCATAAGTGACCTTTCCGTTAGCTTCTTTGATTGAATAAGTACCTGGATGGATTGTTACTGAACTTCGATTGGAATGAAAGTTTAACCATTTCCTCCTTTGAGAGTGAGCAGGAGAGTTCTACATGTATCTGTATATTTTAAACTTCCAAAATCCATGTTTAATTCATTCAAATCTACATAGCTATTATAGACAAACTGAGGTAGGGTAATAAATAAAATATATCCCATATTCTTCTCTGTTTAATATAAATAAACAATACAGTTCATAAACGGAGTATGTGTATATGAGCCTAATAGACCAGTACGCCAAATCCTTTTTTTCTCAAGAATACACTAGTAATTCGTCATTCAAGCTGACTGTGTAATATTATTGAACACAAACTGAATCTAATACTGTGATTGTTTTTAGTCTAAGTTCAACCAGATTATCCTTGAGGCTCTAATAAGACAAGAAATAGTTTAAGGGTTGGCAGTATTTGGCCACAGCATTTAATATGTTTCATAAAAATACAAATACAGTATGCATATTTCAAATTGATAAATTTAAGATATGTCTTTAGATCATGAATATTATATTTAAGATATAAACTTTGAACATTTGAATATAATATGAATATATATATGGCCACCGCAGATTATGGCAGACCATGAAGGTAATAAATGAGTATAGCAATGAACCCTGGTAACAGAGGTTTATCACTAACTTCTAACTGATGAGCCCTGGTAAACAGAGGCTATCACTACTGTTCACTGAATATATGTATCTTTAAATGATTAAATGCTAATTCTGCGCAGCGAAATCTGCCAAATTGACGGAGAAAGGAGATTTCTTCCCTCGAGAAATTCCTTTATCGGTCAACCGCCACTAAAAGAGGGGTGGGGAGCTGCGCTTCAGCTGTGCCAAATACCTGCAATATTTATTTACATTTCTACACATAATTGTGCTCTCAAAAATTGTCCAATGAAATTATAACTGAAATTAGATTAACCAGATTTAGCATCAGGGAAGGTCAAATTTACGCCCAAATTGCTAACAATCTTTTCAATGCCTCCTTGTAATGTATTCAAAAATATGTCATTTCCAAGCCCTGAAAGATGTACACCATCTTCTTTAAGAAATATGTGGTTTGCCTTTATGTCAGGGTAGCGAATATAACAACCTGACGATTTAGTTAAATAAGATGCTATGGAAGTATTAACCCTAACCCTACTTTTCTCCATAGCTTTCAAATCATTGGAGTAACGCCACTGTAATCGTGGCAACATCTGCGACCAAACTAAAACAGATGTTGGCATTATTTTAGCCAGCCATGACATAAATTCCCTCAACTTGTCACATAACACAAAAGTGTTTTCATTTCCTAGATCGTTACCTCCGACATGTATTACAATTACATGTGGCGGATCCTCAAACTTTAGCATTGTTTGTATTGCCTGCTTCATTTTACTTAAAACGAGACCACCCCTTCCTTGCCACCAAATGGAGACACCAATCCTTTGCAGTCCCAGATTGACTCCTCCAGGTCGACTTCTGGCTGCCACAAAGGCATCCTTGACAATCGAGGATCCCACTATCCACACAGTAGCATGTCCTGCCAAACTTGGAAAGCAATTAGTATTTGCCTATGTGTTGCAGGACATGCATTTCTATGCACTTTCTATGTATAACAAGCAAAACTAATACATATAAAACAACTTATGAAACAATACATATTCTACATTATGTTAAAAAGTTATTTTTAGCTTTTACTAAAAACAGTAATATTAACAAAAACAATCCTACAAGTTAATTTGGGATTCTTATGTAGCGTAGATATGCCTCATCAGATTTTCACCTTCCCAAGTGTTTTATTTGCTCATCAGTCATACCTTCTAATGAACATGTTGTTGCCATGCCAATTCTGAACGAATGGGACTTGTAACTTTTTTGTTCTATTCCTAATACAGATAGCGATTTCTTAAGTAGAGCGGAAAACTGATATCTGGTCAGAGGATTTCCGTCAAAATGACAAAATAAAGGCTCTCTACACAAAGGGTGGTCCTTCATATAATTACCCATTAATGCAACTGGACAAATATTTCTGTCAGCTTGAGGTTTGACAAATAAGGTCATTCCCTTACCTAACTGATCTGTTTTTGAAGACGATATAAAAACCTCCAAAATATTATTAGATATCTTGACATCATGAAATGAAATTGTATGGGCATCACTG
Organism: Botula fusca; assembly: GCA_028566455.1. Classification (NCBI taxonomy): domain Eukaryota; kingdom Metazoa; phylum Mollusca; class Bivalvia; order Mytilida; family Modiolidae; genus Botula; species Botula fusca. The sequence continues at coordinate 2,685 of JAOXYH010129155.1, forward strand.
CTTCTACTTCCAACTGTTAATTCACCGACCCTCATCAACCCATGGAATGCTAAAGAAAATGCTGCCATGAAAAGTTTAGTTTCATAATGTGAGCTGCATACCAAAGGCAAAGATTCAAAATTTTTGCTAACAAATCTCTTGTTATAGGCAACCGAGTGTCGCTTCGCTTGGACTTTGACCTCTTAATACCCTCAATCATTTTGCGAATGACAAATTTCTGAGTATTGTCCTCAAAGTTATTTACCTTGTTGTAAAAACTTAAACCAGAAATATAACAAGAAACCGTGGAATGAGACAAATTCAAAGTGTACATGTGAGCAATAAAACAAATTAAATCCAACAAGGGGACTGGCCATATGTCAGCAAAGCCAGCAGTTCTTCTAAATCCAAGAAAAAATTGAAAACCCCGCTGATAAAGCTTCATTGTACTAGGTGCAACGGAACTCACAAGAAGCAGATTTACTGTATCTCTGAAATGATCCTCAAAAACTCTGATGGAATTTCCGTTGGAGCTTGATCTGCCTGTGGGGCCAAAAACATAAAACGGTTGTGCTGAAAACGAGAAAGTGCATCAGCAATTTCATTATGTACCCCATCTAAATGCACTGCTTTAAAGAGAATATTGTTAGACATTGTGAAAAGTACAAGCCTTCTAATCAACTTCATAACACGTTTGGACTTGGAAGTTCGTTTGTTTATTATACTCACAAGTGCCTGGTTGTCAATGTGTAATAGAATCTTTTTGTTTTTAAATTCAGGACCCCAAATAATCAGGGCAAGTACAATAGGGACAAGTTCCAAAAATGTTATGTCTGTCAAAATTTCGGTGTTTTCCCAACTACTTGGCCAACGATACTGAACCCAATGACCACTAAAGTATGCCCCACATCCCAGTAAAGCATTTCCTGTACTGTCTGTAAACAACTCCAGGGCTTCATTTGTAAACCAATACCGCTGTGGAATATAGCACTCTCCATTAAAATTTTCCAAAAATTCAATCCAAACCATGGCATCTGCCTTAACTTCCTTATTTAAGCGCACTGAATAGTAGGGTTTTCCATTTTTAACTGACGCAATCAAATCGTAAAATCTACGAATAAATGCCCGTGATGATGATATAGCCCTTGAGCAAAAAGCCATTAATCCAGTTACAGACTCAAGCTCCTTTAAAGCAATTTTCTTTTTAGAAATTGTTGACAAAAGCATCAATTTCAGTCTTTCAAGTTTATCCTGGGGGATTTTCACTACCATCAGGACAGTATCTATCTCAATCCCTAAAAAAATTATTTGTGTAGTAGGACCCATTGTTTTGTCTTCTGCCAATGGAACCCCAAGTTCTTAGCAAACCTCAACAAAAGTTTTCATTAATTTAACACAATTTTGGGTGGAACTTTCCCCTGCGAAGAAAAAATCGTCTAAATAATGGTCAAGGGTTTTCAATCCAGATTTCGAAGCCACAACCAATGTAAAAAGGTAGCAAATTTTTCAAACAGTGAACAGGATATACAGCATCCCATTGGGAGACATTTGTCTACATAATTTTTCCCATCAAACATGATTCCCAAAAGGTCAAAATCAGCAGGATTAATGATAAGCAAGCGAAACGCTTGACTAATGTCTATTCTGGCGCACAGTGCTTTTTGGCCCAAAAGCGAAACCATATCAACAACGTTGTCAAATGATGAGTATTTAACTTTACAAATTTCAGGGTCAATGAAATGATTTACACTTGACTTGTCAGGATATGAGAGATGGGTAATTAAACGAAATCCATTTTTCTTGGGTACCAGTCCAATTGGCAATACGCGGAGCGTCGAAATTGGTTTTTTAACAAAAGGACCAAGCATTCTGCCAAGCTCGACTTCTTTTTGTAATTTTAAATGTGTTTCCTCTTTATGGACCTCCGCAGAAATTAAATTGCTCGCCAGAATGGGCACTCGTGGTCCTGTGTATTGTAACCTGAAACCCTCTGTAAAACCTGCTAATAATAATGATGCATCAGATTTGTTTTGATAACATGACAAATAACTTTGCAAACAATCAATTTTGATTGGTGTACTGCCTTTGTACCACAGGCGCTGTAGAAGCTCTGAATCTTGAGTTGCTCTGTGGTTGTTTGAAAGTAAATTGAGGTTAGCCACTTACTGACTGACCTGAAGATTGAAATCTAAATCCCCTAAACCTCCGAAAATTCCCTGGTGCTGGAGACTGAGTACTATTTCCTACCATTTGTTTGTAGAATGTACATGTAATTACCGGATGCTCTCCATTACACCGTAAGCAAATGTATTTTTATAAGTACAATGTTGTCGTGTACATGACCCATTGTACTTAAAAGCATAACATTTAAGGACAGTACCATAATTTTGCATTACTCTAGGAGCTGCTGCTCCATACTGAACATTGCCTACTGGCTGCATAAGCAGCAACCAAAGTTCAATGTCTATAGCTGCCCAGGAGCTAGCAGATCCTGGGCCTTTCTCAGCCGGAACTGCTCATCATATGTCTTCCAGCCCAGACCTACACAACGTTTAGAGCCTAATCTAACAGACTGCATATACTTCAGTAAATCTTGAATCAATGAAGGGTGAGCTGAACAATAAATGCTGATAAAAATGAGAAATGCATCAGTCCACATTTCAATTGAAACAATTTTTGTTTGTGGTTGGTTAGGCTGGATTGACAGCCGACCTTGAACCACTGATATTGTGTGTCTCCCATCATTAGTTAAAGTATTACACAAAAGGCTAGACAAATCTACATATTCACCTAACATTATTTTTTGTTTGATGTTATGAGCAACATTTCTAGATAAATCGTCTGATGCTTTGCAAGTTTCAATTGGTAATTCATTTACAAGCAAATTACCTGCTTCACACTGCAAATCTAAACCACTTGGCTGTGGAACAGTTAGTCCAGAAGTAGTTACAGGAATATGCTGTGAATTTACACCAGCACTTGGTTGCGGGACAGTTACTCCTGCAGTTGTTACAGGAATCTGCTGTGGAAGTGTAGACATAAGTGGCACTTGTCCGGTAACTCCAACCGCTGATGTAGAAGGTTGCTGAGGAACCCTGCTGTAAAGTAGTTCTGGAAATCCAACGGCTGACAAGGTTGGCACGACCACTGGAGACTCAACGGTAGTAACAGTAGGGGTTGCTGGTGTTGTGACCACTGATGACACACATGATGATGTAACTGCTGGCCGACTACTCCTCATAACCTTTTTCCTTGCCGCAGCAGCTTGTCCTATACTTGCAGCGGTTGGTACCCGCTTTCTAGTGGACCGTCTCAACATTTCCTGAAACTCAAAGCAGAAGTGTAAAAATTCTGTTTTTCAATTGAATAATTACTACACAATATACCTCAAATTTAAAAGGAAAAGTAAGTAATCAGATAATTAAGTGGTAGTAATCAAAGTAATCACATTGTAATCAATAATCACATAAGCATAGGACAACAGTGGGTAGCACCAATTAGTTAAAATGCGACTGCATGTGACTTAATACCGGAACATGAAAGTGATTCTGCATTCTGAATTTGCAATGCAACGACTCCGCTAACGCAATTGTGCCGCTGTGCAATTGAAAGCAATATATATCGTATTCATTTTAAACGAACATCTTCATAGGTCTGATAACATTGAAATTCTTTACAATTTTGATGAATCACATTATAATCATATAATCAAAGTAATCACAAAAGGTAATCAAATAGTCACATGGATAAAAGGTAGTCAAATAGTCACATGGACAAAAAAGGTAATTAAATAATCATAACAACAAAGGCAAACAATAAAGCACAGTAACCGCATAGAAAATATAAAGAACGTGACCCGTCTTTAACAAACACGACTTGACATCAATTTATGTACATGTAATGCCAACTATACTTGAGACCCAGAGTTCAGGTGGCTGTGAAAGTTTCGATCTCGTGTGTATATTACTACCATTACTTTTTATTGCGGATCCATGAATACATTGAAAAATTGCAACTACTGTACGCATAATAATCCTACATGCTGTGACCGGTTTATGATCGAGACTTGTAACACGTGAACACAATGCCGTTTGACGACAAATTTAAATCGTGCAAAATTCATGTCTAAAATATAACATCCGCAATAAAAACAGGTAAATATGAAATCCATTGATGTTTGCTTCCATTTAGCTGACTAAATTATACTCGTATTTCTTAAACTTTGATGTCTTCCACTGTCGATGGCGAGTAAATAATTTTTGATGTCTTCCACTGTCGATGGCGAGTTTAAAAAGGAAGTGGGAACGATGACGAGGCTACAACTAAATACCAAACTAATTACCACGAAAACGACAACGCACTGTCATGTACCCGAAAAAATTAGAACCCTTCGGATAACCTGATTTAAAATTTTATATTTTAAATCCTATTATCTACGGCTTGCGGGGTACCTCTCCTAAACGTAGCGTCCTTCGAAGTTCGATAACAGTAGGCTTTTGGGCCGCTGCCTTGGCTACATTGTCCGAGGGTGTCTTGGACGGTGTCCCAGTTTTTTGTGTCAGTCAAAATTTGCCCTCTGCATACTACACCTCCTGTAACTCCCGCCCATTTTTCTTGAATTTTTTCCTTCCTTTCTTTTCTATTTTGGTCTTTGCTGTTATTTTTGGACATGGAATTGATGAGGATAGTGTTGATGCTGTGTTTGTACACGTGAAAGAATTGGTAATTATGTGGTTCTAGTCGAGGTTGATCGCTGTTTTTCCTACCGGTAAGGGTTCTTTGTCAATGGCACAAGATTCGGGATATTTAATTCAGGACGTTCTAGTCATGAGGGTTTTTGTTTTGGTACTACGTTTCGAGGATCGTCATCTATTGGTAATTCCTGGCTTGCCTTGGGTGGACAGAATTTTCGAAGTTCATTCCATGGTGATTTTTGATGGCTGTCATGTGATGGTAATTCCTTGTTTCTGTGCTACAGGTTCGTGAATGAAGGGAAGTCCTGCCTTTTTACGGAATTTTGTGTGGGATTTCGCGTTTTGGTGAACGGGTGCTAAGCCTTCAGATAACAGAGAAGCTTGTAGACTTGATGGAGGTGCATTGGCCTGTGCTATGGGTGAGATTCCTCGGCCGGAATTACTCATCTGTTATTTTAATTTGTTCTCTCTACGATATAGCTGAAATATTACTAATATGGCTTTAAACAGTACCAATCAATCAATCATTTTGATATGTGGCAGAAAAGTAAGTTTACTCAAGGAATTTTGTTTCCTTAACTTTTAATGGGGTTATCATACAAATGTAAATATGGATGGGGATGCATTTTTAAGACAGAGCTGTAACTGTCTTTCAATGTTGTTCATATGTTGCCCTCTGTAACAAATAGGGAAATCATCAACATAGACTGAGCCTTCAACGTTATCTTTACCACTTGAACAAGGATATTAATTTTAATACTGAATAAGGTGATTGACAAGATACTTCTTTTGGGTATATCCATTTCCTGCTCATAATCTTCAGAAAAAGTAGAGTTAACTCCGACTTTGCAATGACGGTCAGATAAGAAGTTGCAAGATGAAATTTGCCTTTCAACCCCATATTTAAAAAATTTTTCAACATACCATATTTTCATTGGTGTCAGCCTTTCTCGAGGTAGAAAAAGATAGACACCACATGTTCATTTAAAAAAAAGGGCATTTCTGATTAAAGACTTAAAGAGGACGAGACGGTCAAGAGTACAAAGGCTGTGTCGGAATTCACACGGTATGTTGGCCAAAAGGCCACTTATATACAAGGCGGTCGTTTACCATCCGATCCATAGTCTTACAGACACAGCTTGTCAAGGCAATTAGAGGATAATTAAAAGGATCAGTGTGGTCGTTGCTTGATTTTGGCATAGGAATGACTAACACAGATGATAAATTACCAGACGACCACGTATCATTAAATCGAAGAGAATATGCAAAGAAGAATCCAGGTCATCCATAGACCAGTCAAGCTTTGGCGCTAAATAGTCCAGCAGTTGCAAATGATATTTTTTAAATCTACATTGTGAACGGACGACTGACACCAAGTAACGAATGACCGCAAGAGATGGTAAAAAATCACATAACCTTTAAGATTAGGTGAGCTAGAAATGAAAATTTTCTTCACTGAGTCCATTTTTACTTCTTTGTAGATTGCACAGTTAAAGAGGGAAGAGACCTGGACCAGATCCACTTTATAATTGGCAAAAATAGGACCGTAATCCATTACCTCAACTGAGCAATTACGCTTTGACTAGTATGCCTTTGTATTTTCTCATAAGCTGAGAACTCTAAATGGATGAAAGTAGAGGACTAGAGAATACTTCATCAATGTGAAACCATTACGATGATATTTTCATTCTGAGTTTTATGTGTGTACATTGTATTGAAGACAACTTAATGAAACCTCTTTACTTAAAAACAATACCTACAAATTTCCAGGTAAACATAGTATAAATATAGTTTATTGAAAGATCATGACATGATTAAACAACGAATTTCGAAATAATAATCACTAGTATAAAGATATTTCATTGAAAGACTGCATGATTAAAAAATTTAGTATTTAATTTTATTGACATTGAGCATTTTGTAATGTAAAGTATTCATTAAGATGATATTCCTTTTCTGAGTTTTATGTGTGTACAATGTATTAGAGTCAATAATTCAATCAAATCTCTATTCAAAGACAATTATAAATACAAACTTTCAAATAAAATAGTATAAATATATTTAACATCCAGCCAACGATATTTCAGCCATATTCAGGACAAAAACAAGTAAATCAGTTTAAAAAATCTTTGAAAATAAAGGTGGGTTGGATAATCAGGCAACGAAATTTGACTGCTACTGCAAAAGCAGCGAGATGGGTACGGCTTGAAATTTAGCCCTCTATACGGCACCAAGAGGCCTGCTCATCGAAATATATAGAAGGGTTCTTTATCTTACATGGAGCCTGGCGTTTGTCTTCAATGGTTTACGGCCAGGCTTTCGGTATTATGACCGGGCTACCCCGCACCGTCCGGGCATTCCCCTATCCACCGCCAGTGGGACGCACCCGGACATCTCTAGGATCCGACCAAGTTTGCCGGGATAGTTCAATGAAAGAGTATGACATAATTATACAAATTTTCCAGATAATGATCACTAATATAAATATATTTCATTGAAAGACTACATTATTAAATATTTAATTTCATTAACACTGAGCATTTTATAATGTAAAACCTAAAGATAAAAATAAATTAATGGTCATTGTGAACACATTAATTTATTAACATTAACATAGAAACAATATAATAATATAATACAGTAATATACAATGACTAGAGGCTCACCTGAGCATGTATAGCTCACCTGGTATACCTGGTCCTTTCAAGAATGCCTTACGTTTTCAGCTTACATTGGCCAAAAACAGCAAAAAGGTCAAAATTTACCTATAAAGTCCAGAAACCCATGTGAGGAGTCATCTGACGATTTTGATGTAATGGAGGCTTTTGTAATGCTTGACTTGCTGATCATTTTTGCTTTTTACAGTTTCTCTCTTCAAGATATTGGGGAAAAACAGCAAAAAATAGTCAAA
>JAOXYH010129264.1:0-10268 GCA_028566455.1 Botula fusca
ATTCTACATATAATTTATGGAGAAACGAAATCTTCTTCAAAATACACCGAAAAAGATGTAATCAAAATGCTATAGTTTTAATTGACAGCATATTTGTCAAGTGTAATTGGCGTGCTCCTCAATAGAGGACCGGTATTCCAATGGTGATTAACTGCGCGTCCTTAACTGCCATCCAGTTTTGTACTCTTATGAGGCCGAATTCATTACAAACAATCTACATATTAAAAGGGCAGACATTTAGACAAGTCCTTTGACCCTCTTATCGCTGAAGAATTCACAATTTGGTAACTTTTCACCAATCTATCCCAATAAACTCCACCAACACCATGAAGTCGCCCTCATATTTTGACCTATTCTTAGAAATAAACGGAGGAGGAAACCTATTGACCAAACTGTACGACTTCTCATTTTAAATAGTAAATTTTCCAGTTATCTGTAGTAACCACCAATCTGCACCAACATATGGAAGTAAACAGCTCATATGTTATTCCAGAGCCTATGGTTATTATCAGGATTGTAACATCGTACAAAACTTTTCACTGGTAATCTTCTGGGTAAAGGTTATGTACTATCTAGTCTCAAGCCATCGCTTTAAAATTCAACGGCTGCCATCATGAACTTATAGACTGTTTTGTTGTGTCGAAAACCATGAGAACAGACCTGTTCCTGTCATTACAGGCTTCTACCGTTTTCGGAATTGAATTACCGAACATGACTTGAGTAACTCGATGGGTGTTTTGGGGAAAACGGAGGACTATTACCCTACTCATGCTTTCCGTTTTTGGTAGAGTTCGAGTTGCTCATTTAGTTTTTAAGTTTTGCATGATTATATCATTTCAGTTATCTCTGTGTTCTGTGTGATGCTTGTCTGTTTTCTTGGCATTGTCTTTGCCCTGGATTTTTGGTTTTTCAATGCCCCTCAAACCACTATATACACGCATCATCAATCTTGCGATCACAAACCGAGCGTATTCTTAGCAAAAAGGGCATAATCAGTAAAAAGTCACACTCGATAGTAATCAAAGAAAGACATTCAAGTGTAAGATACATGATGAAACAAACACATGACTTGTTAACCGATACACAGAAGCATGATATCAACCAATCAACTGATGATTTCGCCAATAGAATTTACGAAATGCCGATTTCAGTTGATCTTCCACATACCCTTGTGTTAGAGTTTCTGAGTAAGGAGTACACCCCTCATGACAAAATTCCTATAGTCGGAGGATTCTCTTGCGAATCTTATCAACTGGTATATGTAAACGGCATAGATTGGAGCAGAGGGTATATCACTAATGAAGAACGGAAAAAAATGACAGTTGGGAAACTGAAATGATCATGTTTGTCATTGATCTTACTTTTGATATGTCCATTTTGGTCAATTTCTAACCAATTTTTTCATGGGTACACAGATTCGGCTTTTTCATTTTGAAATGCTCCCCAGCTTATGACTGCATTGGATTCCCAAAGTTTTATTCACTGAAAATTCGTTTTTAAAATTTAGACAGACATAGCAGTGACCTTAATGACTTCTTCGCGCCAACTATAGAAGAAAAGAAGGGATTAAGTAGGAATTTACGTCATGTCAATGTTTGTTGCACATATTTGCGACACAGAAAGATTAAGACAAGAAATCAAGATAAGACTGATAAAAAGTCAAATATAGATTCCACTCCTTACATCTCATTCAGATTTAACAACATCAAACATGCGGTTTGTTTTAGTAATCTGTACAGTTTTTATTCTTCAAGGCATAGTGACTGCCGAGAAATGTGCTTGTCTTCATTGGTCACATGTTCCTGGTAAGTAGTGTATAATACAAGATCAGGGTTCCGATTGCCGAAATTGAGTATACTTTCATTCTCCATTCTGTAAATTAAAGTTTGATATATCTTTCAATTATTATAAAGTTAAAACAAAATTATTACACCATCTATTCTTATTCAGTATTAAAACTTTCATTTTAAGGTATACAAAGGTAGTTTATTCAACGTTAACTACTAATTCTATAGTGTTATTAATAATGGTAACATGCATGGCTTCTCTCCGATGCATCTCTCTTTGTCGTGGGATTTACTGTGGATTCATTATTATTCGTGGGATATTAATTTTCATGGATTTCGTGGATAAAGGTGAACCACGAATTTAAATATCCAACGAACTGTAATTTAGGAATTGATTAGTCACTTAGTAAAAGCAAAACCACGAAATTAAGTATCCCCGAAACCTTATATTATTCTTGAACCACAAAAATTGGTATACACGAAAATAAATGAATCCACAGTACTTTCAATATAATCAAATTGCACTAAAAATACGAAATTTGACAAAGGAAGAATGAAATATTTACGCGTTATTATATTTAGCACCGTATTAACCTCAGTTGCGATAATACCTGCCTGTGGGTCTTATCTTACAAGTGTCTCTATTGGTCTAGTCGTCTTATCTAATTATGACAATGCATTCGTTAAATGTCTGTCTGGCCAAATGATGACAGTGTTAATATGTTGTACTTTTTAGTAATTTGTTAATTAACCCTACATAAAAGAACAAATAACTCCAAATTATATTTAACAGGAAAATATGTCCGCCAGGAAAATTGGTCCCTATGGAATAAAGCTAATAAAATATGTCCAGACATCAATTCTACTAGGAATATTAGTTGGAGAACAAATTTTCCTTGAAATATCTGTCCATCCGGATTGATTTTCCTAAGGATATTTGTCCCTGGACATAAGTTTCCTACTAGAATCTGTCACCCCCTCCGAAACATTTCTACCAGGACATATCCAGTTGATGCACTGTATATCGGCAAAAAGTGAAGACTGCCTGATCTGTTGCACTCGACATAAGGTGTGATGTATAAACCATATCTTTTTAAATTAGTCCCTTCTACTTTTAGACGAATAACAACAATTACAGCATGTTGTAAAGCCAGTATTTGTTTCCTCTTATTCTTATGGAATTCAATCCCCTGTACATATTCATCCACAGTCGTTTTGTTTATGTGTATTACCTTGATTATTTTTAAGTTGCAGTAAAGATTTTAGCAAGTTTCAAAAATGCCCAGTTGATTAGTTTTCTATTTAAAATGAACATATTTCTTATTATTTTGTAGAAGAGAATTGTCTGGAGCTGGCATTCTTTGAATCCCTCCTACAGAAAGTCAGTGTATGTATAGCGTTGCATTAAATTCTGATTGATGTCCAAAAACAGGGTCAACTGCAAAACAACTGAGAAAACAGATAAATACTTCGTGTTAGATAATAGCGTTATCTATTTTGTTAACGTTCCATATTGCCACCTTTACTACACTAATTTCTTGGTGAAATAATAATCCAGATGCCATCAAAACATGACACAAGTCCTTATTTGCTTCTTAGGATAATCCCTATCAAGCCACGTCGGAGTATCTGAGTTCACCCGGGTTTTCGCCTCTTGTTACTCATTTTTCAGTTTTCTGTGTTCTGTTGCTCATTGTTCATCATGCTGTTTGTCCTTTCACAGTCTAGTCTGTTGCCTGGTAGTAAAAGAGCTTGGATAAAGTTTTTTTTTATCTCTTTTCTTTAAACAGTTGTATCTTATCGTATAACAAAAATCGATTAAACAAACCGGCACTTTCCTTAACTTAAATAATAAGTCTATAAGGGCGGAGATTGACATATTCCCTAGAAAAATACAGATGTACAGGTATTTTTGAAACTTTTTGTCCTCAGGAATCTGTTTCTCAGCCGTCAATAAAGTATTTTCAAATGTATTGATGGCATATAACACTCTTTTTCGTTATTGTTAGTGTGAATACGTATCAACAGGTGGGTCAATTTGAAAGATGTTTTATTTTAAGATTAATTTATTTGAATTCAGTATATTAATATCGAATTAATTATCACCTTTGGATACATGACAGTTATAGATATTTCATTGCAAAATTATGCCATGTAAACGAAATGTTTTATTCTGCAAATTGAAGACAAGGATTGTTTACAATTTATTTCCAAAACAGGAACATCCATAATTTTGTAAATTTTTATCAGACTGGGAATAAATTTAAAATTATTTTATTTACTTTTGAGGCATTATATCTTAACGTTCTACATAAATCTTGTGTTCAAAACCATTATTTTTACTGTTTTATATTTCTTTCTGTTTTATTTATTTAAATGTGTCCATATGCTCCTTGAGTTTATCATTCTATTGCGGATACTATGGCAGTCCATGAGAGACATGCCAAGATCTTCTTCTTTAAATTATAGTTATATATGGCTTTCATGATGCAAAGAGATTTGTAAGGATACAACACGTCGTAATCAAATTATTTCTATCGATAAAACTGATAGATGTAAACATGAATTGGAGTATTACTGTTTTCTGTTACATTAAGTAAATATTAGACTAACTTGGAATTGATCATTTCAGTATCGGAACAAATAAGGCTTTTGACATTAGGAATATGTGCAAATACCGGACCCTGCTGAATTAAAGGAAAATCCATATACATGTATTAAAATATGAACATAAATGCTTGTAAACACTCTCTAAGTTCTTTCTTTATCTCAGATTATTTTGTTATATTTACAGATTTCGACCCTAGAAATAGACAGAATTACGATTGAAGAAAAGCCAGTCTGCAAGAGTAAGCTATGTTCAAATATTTCGTCTTGTTATGTAAAAACTGTTTTCACTTGAAAATAAGCTTATTGTTTATGATTGATTCATTGGTTTAAGATGAGGTGAAGTGAGAGTCATACGTAGTCAACGAGATAATGAGGAAAAAAATGGTTGCCTGATATACAAATACAATAGAAGTCAGAGTCGAATTCATTGGGGTAGATAAGATATTCAACAAAATGATCATTGTTTAGTGACAAGACATCATCTATGTAGCGAAGGCTGAAATTAAGAAACTTGACCAGATTTCTTTCCTCCTTATGTAAAAGGCTTAGAGATGAAATCGGCCTAAAAGGAGTACAAAAACTCGTGTATGAATAAGGGGCGTAATAAGTCCCATTGGAATTCTGATCGTCTGTTGAAAAACACGTTCAGCACACTGAACAAATATGTCGTGGATCAAAAACTAGCATTTTGATCACATCTTCTTTGGTGTATTTTAAAAATGATTTGGTTTCTTTCTTCACAAAGAATGTGGAATTTTTGCCAACAAACAATAAATGTGTATCTCGGTTCTCCATTCTTTTTCGAAAACATACGATCTATGATATCTGCGAGTCTCGATTTCAGCTATTCATGTGGATTTGAGATGTATAAGGTAACAAAATTATGTTTTAATATTTATATTTATCGAGAGGTGAGATTTTCCGATAGGTTTTTAGAGTTCTTCAAAATCCGCATGAAATTGACGTCACATCCTGAATAACAAGTATCATAGTAGTTTTCAAAGCCCTTTTTGACAGTAGTAAGCACAGACGTTAACAGTTTTGAAAGAGGTTTGGTGGTACACTTGGGAGATCCAGCGATGTGGCGTTGTTTGTAGGGTTTTTTTTGTACCGTCCAGGTCTGTTTCCGCTAATAAGTCTTCGCTGCAGTATTTCTTGCTTATCTGCTGGAACGACAATGTAGTTTGCGTAAATAGTGGAGTATGATTAAACTACGGAAGGAATTTTGAAAAATAGATGTAGTTTCAGCATTCACTGGCCTAATGAGCGTATTCAAATGTTTCAAGATTAAATACCTAACTGCTTTGATCCACTTGACAGGGAATCAGTCGAATCTTGTTCTCATTTGGTCCATTTTCTTTCAAAGTCCTCTGCAGCGTCCCAATTTTAAAATAATAGTTTATGAGACATGGTCCACGGTACTTGGGCTATTTGTCTGAAAAGTTTCGAAGAAAATCGGATTCTGTATAATAGTGTCTTGATAATAATATCTTACCATAAGGTATTTGGCATTATTTTACATGTTTTGTCGTTATGGAAATGCTTGGTGCTAATGCACTTCATTTTATCTAGATTGTATAACAATACCCTTTTTATCCTTGTCTCTTGATTCGTATTTTCAATTTCTGTCCTTAACTTGTTGCATCAATATTTGATTATTAATTATTTAAGAACAGAATGGTAAACTAAGTTCTATTGGTTAAAATATTCTTAATAAAAATTGTGAAATCTCAGATATAAATGCAGTCGTACCGTTAGAACAAAGATTTTATTCCAATTCTCATTGATCATTCATTGCTTTTAAAGATTTAATTAAGAATACCATTTAACAAAATTAGATTTGACTGCGGATACAAGAGGAGGAAGTATTGATGTCACAACCAACAGTGATGGTTCCCACAGCGTAGGAGTCAATTTGGGTGCAGTTAGTGGGCATGTAAACACTGATAAAGATGGTGATTTAACTGGCGCCGGTGGTGGAATTTCTGTAGGAGGAGGTCTTGTTTCCGGTGGAGTGCATGGAAGTTATGATAAAGACAAAGGTTTTAGCGGTGGCGTTCATGGTAAAGTTGGTGTTTCAGGATTAAGTGTTGGCGGAAAAGTTGATGTGGATTCACATGGAACAGTCACCGGCGGAGTCAGTGGTACTTTAGGCGGATTAACTGGTGAAGCGACAATCAATAGCAAAGGAGAAACAAGTTCGAGCTCTACAGGCTCAATTCCAGTTGGCAAACGGAACGGTATGACACATAAAATCTAACGAATACGTTTTTTATTTCTTTAAACCAATTTACCTAGCAATTCAATACAATTTTTTTTTAACAATTAAATGGATCTTAATGACATACTGGTATAGGGAATAGTTTTCCAGCACAAATCACTATAGGACGTATATAGTATGTGAAATGGTGATCGTTTTTTTTCACAATCATAAGAGAGTAAACTCGTCTGCTTATAAGCAAAACAAAAAGAAAAAATACACGAAAACAAAACTTTTAACTGCAAAACCAACATTTTTTTTTTAATTTTTACTATTAATACTTTTATTGAAATGCGTTTTGTATAATTAAAAAAAAACATCGAGTTACGTCTTGAAAGTTGATCTGTTTCCATACATATGAATGCATTTCCTGTGTTTTATCCTATGAATGTATGCATATTCATACTGCAATAGTGATACAAATTTTAAGCGTTAATTTTTGTTCTGTTGGGTCTTCGGAGCAATAGTACGGCAGTGCTATTTGCACAATATGTAAAACCTTCATAAAAACCTGTTTTTCAGAATTTGTTTCATGGTGCAAAACTTTTGTTTGATAAGCTTTTGGATCAGGTATATGTTCCCCCTAGACTGACGTCACCGCTTGTCTTTTAGACCTCTATCGTGTGTCCATATCCACCATTACAACAGACATTTTTGCTGCAGTAAAGAATTTTTCCGTTTCCGGCTGTGACCAACAGAACATTACATTCACCCCAGCATTTTCAGCCGTCTTTCTAACCCCGTTTTCGCTGATTTCAATTTCAGTTCTTTGAGGATAGTTTTGTATAAAAATGTGATCTTATTTTTGACATTCTTCAAAAACAAAGATTCATCTCCATATTGGAATGGATAACATAAGACATGTTTGGAACCATTTTTGGAACATTGGTTTGCAATTATTCTCAACTTCTGATTATATTTGGATTTCCAAAGTTTGTTTCTCGAGTGTCAGACATGTATTTTGGGATCGGTTGTAAGGCTCACAAAAAATTAATATCGGCACTATCCTCTGTTTTTCAAAACATTCAAGTCATGTCCGGTTAGTCATACCCAGAAACGGAAGCCTATACTGACGGGAGCAAGTCCATTTTTAAGGTAGCGATGGACGATATACTACTCGAGATTATGTAAATTTGCAACGTTAAAATGTGAAATTCTTGCAAGAAATAATTGTTTCATCCTAACTGCCTGGATAATCTTCAGAATTTTATTATCGTTATTATTTCTAGTGAAATAAAAACCTGTCCTTATCATTGTTGAATAGTCCAAACGAAATATGAATGCATTCAGAATGTAAAAAGGTGTCATTGAATTTAGTCTGTATGGTATGAAAGCCGGATGTGGATATTTTCGTGTCATCGTGTCTTCATGTCATCCTATCTTGGTTCATTCGTGTCTTCGCGTTTTCGCTTTCTAATTTTAGAAGGCAAAGACAAGAAGACACGAAAAATGCAACGCGAAGACACGAAGACACGAAAAAGTAAAGCGAAACTACGACAAATGAAATCGAAATCATGACAACTTTGCTGTTATTTTGTCGTGATTCCGCCCCACGTTTGTCGTGTCTTCGTGTCTTCGAGTAGCATTTTTTGTTTCTTCGTGTGTTCGCCTTCTAAAATTAAAAAGCGACTACGTGAAGATCGATTGATTGATTGAATGGGGTTTAACGCCACTTTCAGCAGTATTTCAGCTATATTGTTGCAGTCAGTTTTAGTGGCGGAGGAAGCCGGAGTGCCCGGAGAAAACAGCCGACCTTGGGCAGGTAACTAAATGACCTGAAGACACGAAGACACGAAAATGGCCACATCCAGCTTCCATAGTTTGATGATTTAGCGAAAGAAATAATCATAAATCTGAATAGCACATCAAATTATTGAGATTAATTTTAACACAAAATACTTAATTTTATAGATTTTACCAGCGAGAACATTGAAATAAAAAGTCCTGAACAACAGACATTTGCTCTTGGCTTGAGAAGAAGGAATGAAGGATTACTGTACAGAATTCGTTGATAATAATTGAACAAACAGAAGTAAAGTTTACCAAAATCATTTATGTCGGTTATTTCATTTTCTTAGGACTGTAAATAGTAAAGAACGAGTAAACAGAATGAAGAATTTAAAGATTTTCCAAAAGCTTAAATAATCAAGGGCAGTCGGGAGAAAATTATCAAAAGTATAAAGCATGGTCTCGATAACATTTAAGTATTTACTAAATTCTATTGTGCATTTTTTGTTTGGTTAATCGTTGTGCTGGTTTCTCGTTGTTTGTTTCATTGAATGGCAATGTGACGTTAACGGAGCACATGCTTACCCTTCAGGATCACCTGATGTCACTTCCGGGTTTAGTGGGAGTTCGCATTGCTAGTGCTTTATTTCTCGTGTTGTTTCTATTATTTTGTTTAATTGCTACATGTTTTCTGATTTTCATTTGTTTTTGTCATGTTCTTTGTTCTCGTTGTTTGTTTTCGCGTTTTTGCCTTGTTACTGGATTCACGTGTTTAGGACTTTTGTATTAAACTTGTTGCTTCGGTATTCTGTTGCCGATATTAAATACGTGTACAACAAATTAGCTTAAGTTTGGTCCTTTTTGTAAAACTTAATTCAACCGTTCAGCAAGAACGTGTGATAAAACTTATAAAATCTGAATTAAGTAGAGATAGATATCATAAAGGAAATGTCTCCTTTCTTAAATAACTGTGTGCATAAAATTTAACGATGCGAGCGGATAGCTTTAACATTGTTCATCATAACCTATGTTTAATGCATTCACTAAGAGAAATTTCACCTTTTCCAAAAAAAAGTCTAAAACTTCCACTTTAATTCACCTAAACCAGGGTATCTTTCTTATTTTATTGATAAATCGCTGTACCTGTTGATGTCGTATTCTATTGCCGATATTCGTATTAGTGTGTTCTTCCATGGTTACTTTCCATTTCATATAATATATCATATTCTACTCTTTTCTCTAAAAATATTGTGCGAATATAATAAATTTATGAATTTTTTAGGACAGTTTACATTGTTTAACTTTTATTATCTCAAGCAAATTACCGTCTTGAGTTTGTAATTTATTGATCAATTTTTAACTTGCCATTTTTTTTCGCATTCAAGAAAATACCAATTCCCCCAATCACTGTAGGTATACTGTCCAGCGAGAGTCGTGTTTTTTGGAGAGAACTGAACAGGTTTTTTTCGAGGTTGATCAGGTATTATCGAGGGAAACCAGAGTAAAATGTAAACAAGCAGACGCATTAACTCAGTTTGGCAAGAAGAACATGTAGAATAAGGACTTTTAAGGTGTGTTTGAATTAGTATAACAGAATAACATCAATTGATGCTAAACAGTCAGCCTTATAGAAAAAAACATGCATATTCCGAAATACGGGAAAGTAGTATTTTCCAGGTTTCTCGTATAGTCGAAACAATCAAAACACACTGAAAAAGTTCAAATTTCCATGCAGTTACTCTGTGTACTTAAAAGATCGGTTTATTGTAAGATAAAAAGCCAAAAAATAAATGTTAAATTTTTTTAATGTCCACGTTTTTTGTAGTGATGTCCAGGTTTTATCAAGTACTGTCCCTGTTTTATCAAGGAACAAAGTACAACAA
>JAOXYH010129375.1:0-10263 GCA_028566455.1 Botula fusca
GGAGACGAGATCATTTTCCTCAACCTCAACTCATTTATGTACTGTAAATGGCCCTGTCATTTTAGTTTTTTTTTTTTTTTTTTTTTTGTATTAGGTCGATTGTAATATGCTCTCGTTCATGTATTGTCCATTTCTATTCGATTTTTTCTATTTTCGTTCCTTTTCATCATGTTCTGGTTCTTCTTGTTTCAAAGCTTTCGTCTTGTCTTTGGATTCATGGATTTAGGAATTTCGCCCGAACCTGTTGCTGTGGTATTCTGTTCCCAATATTCTATTCATGCTTTGCTAATAATTATATATAAAACTTTAACAAAATATACGTACAAACATTCGATTTTTTTTTCATTGTCAAATAGTTATGTACATGTAGACAGATTCACAGTCGCCTCGAGGGTATCATTCCAGTACGCAGATAGACACCGAGGGTATCGGTCCAGCACAAAGCCTGGGCGGATGTCATAGCTGGTGAATTGCTAGTCAACCGTCAAATGCAAGAAGTAGGTCTTTTGTTGATGATGTGAAATCATGAAAATTTTTGGTTAAAATTTACCTTCAATAAATTTGTGAAATTCTTCGAAAAATTAAGTTTGTCTCCCTCGTTGCATAGATGTCCTAATACGGAAATTTAAAAAAATATATTTTGAAACTTTGGATTTCACCTGATTCCAAATTTTAGGTCACGACCCCAACTGGGGAAGGAGAATCCGGGGACAGTAGTTTGCTGAACAAAATAAGTATTGGCGTCTTTGATATTTTCTTACGAGGAAATTTACATCACTTAACAAAATCGGTATGAAATGAATCACACTTTGTTTTACTGCCACTAAGTCGATTTCCCTGCTGGTGAACTGCTAGACCCGATGGTATCTCCAGCTCAGTTGCTAGGACTTTGGTACTAGTCCCAACTGATATTTTTAAATTCAACGTCTTGAAATTCTCCAAATTATTAAAACCATGGATCATCTCCCTCATGCTAAGCTCTGTCCGAGATGGTTTTGGCTTTCTATTTCGGTCATTCGAAATGCATCACACTTTGTTTTAAATATATAGGACTGAAAAGAGATCGTTGCAGCACGTTAAGGTGATATTGACTGTCATACTACAATATTTTCACTGATTTCCAAAGCATCTTAATGTTTAGCTAAAGATACAGGGGAAGGCGATTTTTTTCAAATTCTTATGATATAACGCGTACAGATGTTTGAAAAGTCTGTATTATTCCCAATATATTTTTTTACTTGTTTATATTCTGACATGATGTGGTACCGCTAGACTTAACTACTCAGAAGTTATTTCTGGGCCATTCAGAACTTCCAGCATGGTATGGCTTTCCATCATTGACGACCATGTCGCAAGTTCCGGATGTTTTTGATATATGTCTGTACCAGTGATTTTTTGCTTTATTTGTGACACCACTCCATATCCGTTTTTTCTTCACATTTGAACTTCATATTGATTTCCCCCTAATATTATATGACAACATGAAAACTGTAGACAAAAATATAGTCAGAAATATTGCACTTGTTCTATATTCTTAATTAATCAGTTCTTAATTTCAGTCCTAAAGAGAAAACACATGAAATGATCTTGGATCTACATGTTGGATAAGAGCGTCACTGATGAGTCTTTTATAGATGAAACCTGGCTGAGAATAATTCTTGCCTTGAACTTTGATACAATTTTGTCTGTATGTTCAACAGGAACACTTTGGTATATTTATTCCCTATTGTCAAAGGAAGTAGGAAATGGAACATAGCCAATATTTACATGTAAATAAAATGACAATAAACCTAAGGACGATTTAACTCTATATCTATCTTTAATTATATCTTAATATCTATAGGTACAAAGGTGTTTTTTCTTATTCAGGGTCACTTAGTATGTTAATACCTTGTCGTTCGTACGTCGTTAATGTTTTTATTTTTTTCACAACAAAATCTTTCAAACTTAAGAATTATGTGAGCTTCATTAGTCACAATAGGAGTTTAAGACAGCGTTTGACAAAGAATGGTATGAGGTTACGGACATAATTCAGTTAATCTATAGCCACTTGTCAGCTAAAGGGAAGGGAATTTTATTTCCTTGTTGGGGTTTAAATTTCCAAAACTGTAATTCAATTGAAATTATATTTTGAACCTTTGGAGTTTACATTTCAAGGACCATTCATTATTACAGAGCTATTATCAAGATTTTCTACATCGTTCGAAACTATTTACTGATTAGCTTCTTGATCAAGGTCGTGTTCCATTTAGACTCAAGTCCTCGCTTCAAAATTTCGACGGCCGCTGTAATGAACTTATATAACGTTATCATGGTTATGGTGTATCCTGCTACACCATGAGAACAGACTTGTTTCCGTCATTACAGACTTCTTTTTCCAAATATGACATAAGTAGCTTGGCATGTCATTTTAGAACAGCAGAGTACGCTTACCCTACCAGTGCACCTGGTCAATTCTCCAGGCGTTTCATGGAGTCCGAGTTGCTCGTTTGTTTTAAGTTATGTATTATGTCATTTCAGATGCTGTGTGTTCCGTGTGATGTTTGTTTTCTTCGCTTAGTCTTTGCCCTTGGAATTTCGATTTTTGATGATGTCTATTTTATGAATTTTGAGACTGACTTTTGGGGCATACATATTAAATTACATAAAATGAGGACTCTACCAGTTCCTTTTACAAAAGGGTTAAAAAAACGACTAACAGCGTATACATATTAACCCTTTTTTTACTTGCTGCACCACTGTTATAATGTCTTTTATGCTTTGAGTACAGAAATTCTTATTATTAATGGCATATCAATTTTCGTGACCTTGAAATACCCAACAAAGTACGTATTTTGTCCCAACAGTAAAAGTACTTTCACAGTATTTATGTTCAACACACACAACTGATAATTATTACTTTCGTTAATATTAATATTAAACATAAGTTACAAAACATAGACTTTTATGATTATTTTAATGTTATTCAGACATATAAAACGTGTTGCCACTCATTATAACATCAACATAATAAAATTAAACAGCAATGCGCTATCAAAATTTTTCGTTATGAATAAAAATAAGATACAATTTGCTCCTCAACGATGATACATATTCATTCAACGTGTTTTCATGTTAGTCTAAATAGTTACTTCACATGAAATATGATGTAGAAAAAGTTGTCTTTAGAGGTCAGGTATTTCATACTGACTTTCATTTTGATATTTTCTTTATACTCATAAAAAGATCCTATGGCCCATTTGATCACTTCAGTTGAGTTTACTTCTCCAGATGGATTCTGTGTGCCATGAGTCTAATCCCTTGCCTATTGGTCTTGAAGTTTTATGCAGAGAATAACCATTTGTAACTGAAAAGGCATCTCCATGTGTTAGAGCTCTCTTTATAATGTTAGATTTAATTTTTATTTTTGATATCATTTAGGAATGAACAATCCGGTTTGTAGTTCATTTTCATTAATTCAAGTTTTTTTTATTCACTTATTAAGTACAGTTAACTCTTAAAATATTTTCCGAAATGTTAATCCATAGTGCTCCCTTAATTACATTATTTATTGTTGCGGAAGTCGTATTCAAATTATATAACATATTTTTTTATCCGGTCTCTATGTAAACTCCTGGAGTACAGCAATATTGAATGTTAACTGTAAAATCATTCTTGATGTCTGTTCCAGCACTGATATCAAGTACGATTCACATACAGCTGGGATTCTATTACTTCTTTCGTTATTTAATCTATCGCCTGCTTTTCTGAAACAAAGTCCAATACCCTTAAGGGATTGCTGGTGGTACTCTTCCATATCTCTTGAAATTTCTGAGTAAATTAGTATGACCAAAATGTTCCAATTGCTTTTAATTAAAGATTTACCATTATTCGGATTCTAATCATGTGTGTTACTAAGGCAGGGACTTTCAGTTTATTTTTATTCTGCATTTTGAGAGGGCTGATAAAGATTTTATTTTTGTACATACAATGATTCAGTGTTATAAAAATTGTTCGGACGAAATATAATCCGTAGAAGACTTTAAATGTGATATGTGCATTCTATTTATGTTTTACATTTCATTAATGATATAAAACTTTGAAGTACAAATCTTGCTGATTCGTATTGCGCCAAATTTTTCATGTTGTGCTTGGCGTTTTGAGGTTTAGGATATTTTGTTATTGTAAAGGGTAAAAATTGATATTTTATTTCAAATTTTATTCAAGGGATTTAAATTAAATAGAACGAAGTCATGAGTTGTAGTACTAAATTAATACAGTACATATCCCAAACCAACAAGACAAGACCGTGAATGAACAAAACAACGAAAACAATGATCAACAATCAAGCAACACATCACAGAAACCAAAAACGGGAAAATCCTTTAATTCAAATGAAACTGCAAAATAAATATTCAAAATTTTTTTCGATTTATTTGACTATATCCAAGTATATAATGTGAAGTTAAAAGCCTTATTATAAAGTCAAGTAGTTTCTAGAGCTTGCATCACAAAAAAAAAAAAATCGGCAACAGTTACCTGAAAATGTAAATCACTCCATATTTCCCACTGGTTCCCAGTGCGTTTCAAAGAAATGAATATATTTTAAATTAAGAAATCTGACAAAATACACTAATGTCATCCCGCATATGTAGTGTAACAACCTATTTACAAACTAAACTGGATGACCCACAATTCTACTTTTCAAAAACTTCTGAAAAATTTCCACATTGCTAAATTACTAAAAATATAATGCACTGTACCGAAAAGGAATGACTCAAATTTTACAGTAAATTTTAAATAATCAAAATTTCATCAGTTTGAAAACAAAATGTTAAGAAAAAATTTTAGCCTTAACCAATACGTTTGAAAATCATATTAGTCCTCTCTCTGTCGTTTAGAAAAAAAATATGAACTGTTTTTCATCAATTTCCTCCATCAAATGTCGTTTTGAATTTTTTCTAAAATCTTATAAAAATAAATTAGTATAATTTACCGCATAGTACCGCTAGAATGACGTGAAACTCTCCTTTAAATATTGTAGATGTAGAAATCTGTAATAATGTGTAACTTGAATATTCCTGCTTTTTCAAATGTCTTACACGATTCAAGCCATCTAAACAGGCATCGTCACCAGAACGAATATGACAACGGCATTACTTATGATAAAATAATCGTCCAAACAATTGTTTTAGTAAGTTACGTTTTCGTATACGGTTAATAAATACCAATGAGTAGGCAGAGAGATCTGCACACTTTATCGTCAAGTTTTCATTTTAACATTTTAACTTGATATTTATGATTTCAACTAATTTTGACAATAGGCAAACTGTAGAGAATAATATGAACAGAACACCACAATTTTGCACTTCCATTGTATTATAAATTAATCATTCGTTAATCTCTCACTTGCAACGCTCTGTCCGTAGATAGTTTTGGCTTCTTATTTCGGTCATTTTGGCATGTGGTTGCTTTTACAAATTCTTGAAAATAGTTGAGGTCTCCCAAAGGTTTGGTCCCTGGCATCGCTGACGAATAATTATTTTACAAAATGTGCAAATCGGATGCATCAAAAATCGGTATGAAATGTCTCACATTTTTTTTCTGTCCTAAAAATAAAACACATGAAACTTTAAACAAGAACAATTTATCCACTATTGTCAATATAAGTAGGAAATGGAACATAGCCAATATGAATATAGTACAATGTCAATAAACCGTAGGTAGATTTTAAAATAATCTCTTATTATCTATAGGTACATAGGTGTTTCTTTGTGAGGGTTACTAGTATATTATTAACCTGTCGTCAGTAATTCATTGTTGACACAACATAATCTTTTCAAACATAAGAATTAATTGTGCATCATTCGTTACTATAGGAGTTTAAGATAACATTTAATAAAGAATGGTAGAGGTTACTGTCACAATTCAGTTAATCTATAGCTATATGTCAACTAAAGGAAAGTGGATTTTATGTCCTTGTACGGTTTTAAATTATCAAATCTTTATTCATTTTTACCTTCACAACTTATTTGTCATTCCAAAGCCAGCGGCAAATTTCAGGATTTTCTACATCGTTCAAAACATTTGACTGATAAGCCGCTGATTCAGGGCTTTGTTCAATTTCGACTCAAGTCCTCGCTTCAAAACTTCTATGGAGGCTGTCATGAACTTGAACTTATATACCGTAATGGTGTGTCCATCTTGACCATGAGAACCGACTTGTTCCCGCCATTACAGGCTTTTTCTTTTTTTTATCGAATATGATCTACGGGACATGCCATGAGTAACTTGGCATGTGATTTTAAAAAAGCAGAGTACGCTCACCCTACCTGTGCACCTGGTCAATCTTCCCAGGTTTTGGTGGAGTTCGAGTTGCTAATTTATTTTTTAGTTTTGTGTTGTCATCTCATCTCAGTTTTTGTGTAATCGTTGTGATTTTGTTTCTTCACTTCGTCTTTGTCCTTCGATTTTCGCTTCTTGATTATCCGTCAAACCGCGATTTTCCCTTGTGTTTAATTTATGAACTTTTAGTAGGAAATTTGAGACATAAATATTTAATTACATAAAATGAAAACTGTACCAGTTCCTTTTACAAAAAAGGTTAAAAAAACAAGGACTAATAGTGTAAACATGGTAACCCACTATGTCTGCAGCTGCTGCACCTCTGGTATGATGTTTTTTGTGCAAAAATTCTTGTTATTCATAGCAATTTTCCTGACTTTGAAATACTCAACAAAGTACATATTTTAACCTAACATTAAAAGTACTTTAACAGTATTTATGTTCAACACACACAACTGACAATTATTACTTTCGGTAACAGTAATATAAAACATAAATTACGCAACACACCCTTTTATGATTATTTTAATTTTATCTAGACATATAGGGCATGTCGGCCACTCAATATAACATCAATGTATACAATTAAACAGCAGTGCATTATCAAAATTTTTTCGTTATGAATGAAAAGAAGATAAATATTTGCTCGTCAACGATGTTACACATCAATTCACCGTGTTTTCCTGTTAGTCAAAATAGTAACTTTACTTTCAAGTATCTTGTAGAAATGTTTTTCAGTAGCAGTCGGGTATTTCATACTGACTTTTATTTTATATTTTCTAATCATCCTAAAAATCTAAAAGCCACTTTGATCGCTTAATTCAGTTTACTACTGCAAATGGATTCTTTGTTCCATGGGTCTAACCCCTTATCTTCTTTTTATGCCGAGAATAACCGTATGTAACTGAAATGTATCTCCATGAAATAGAGCCAACTGTATAATGTTAGATTTCATTTCATTTGTGATAACATTTGGGAATGAACAACCCGTTTTGTAGTTCATTTTGGTTAATTAAAGTTTCATATTGTACAGTTTATTTCACAATATTTTCTGAAATGTTAATCCATAGTGCTCCCGTTAACTCGTAACTAAATTATGTGTTGTTGTGGCCAAAGCCGTATTCAGATTATGTAACACATTTTTATTCTATCTTTATGTAAACTGACGGATTGCAGCAACATAGAACGTTAAATGTAAAATCATTCTTGATGTTTGTTCCAGAACTGATGTCAAGTACTTTTCACATACAGTTGGTCTTCTATTACTTCTGTCGTTATTTAATCTATCGCCTGCTTTCCTGAAACAAAGTCCAATACCTTTAAGGGATTGCTGGTGGTACTCTTCCATATCTCTTGAAATTTCTGAGTAAATTAGTATGATAAAAATGTTCCGATTGCTTTTAATTAAAGATTTACCATTATTCTAATTCTAATCATGCGTGTTACTAATGTAGGAACTTTCAGTTTATTTTTATTCTGCTTTTTGTTCGTCTGATAAAGATTTTATTTTTGTATATACATTGTACAATGATTCAGTGTTATAAAAATTGTTCGGACGAAATATAATCCCTAGAAGACTTTAAATGTGATATGTGCATTCTATTCATGTTTGACACTTCTGTTTCACTATAGGATTAGAACTTACAAATATTACTGATTCGTGTTGCGGCAGTTTTCCGTGTTTTGCTTTAAGTTTTGAGTTTAAGTATATTTTTGTGCTAGTGTAGAATAGAAATTGATATTTTTGCTTCAATTTTAATCAACGGATTTAAATGGAACAAAGTCATGACTTGTATCAGTAAATACATATTGACTTTCTGTCTTATTTCTAGTACAAATAAAAAACTTCAAGCCAAAAAAGAACTTTTCATACATCAATAATGAAGATTGCATAAAAATGATAGACTGTGCATTAATAAACTAATATAAAGCTCCCAAAAACGTGTTTTAAAAATATTATGGCCGCATAAAATATTATGTATCCACTGAATTTTTCAAAAGTCTAATCACTAGAATCGCCGACTTGCTTATAATAAAATATTGCATTTGCATGAACATTTGTGTTTGCATTTACTATTTTAAAATATGTAAACGGTGGTTATCACTTTCACGAGTTGGTTCGTTAGTATTCATTTTTATTATCTGTGCTCTTTAAAACCTGATTTTAGCCACTTTTTCATTGGAAATGCCTGAACCAAGTCAGGATCATTACGCTTATTTCCACTTTCCCGGTGTTTGCATTGATTTTGCTAGTTGTATGGACTTTCCAGTTTAGGCTATTCCTTTTGACCGTTACCTTGGAGTTCAGTAATTTGGTTATTACCTTTTTTATATTCCACAGTCGTTTCCTCCTTAGATACGTAACAACTAAAGAGATGTTATAAAGTATAACATTGTACTTATGTTATCCGATCGTATGTACCGTAATCTTTATTGTTTGCTGATATATTACCTCTACTTAAAGATGAAACCATGTAGGGCAGACCATGATTACACTGTTACATGTATCGTGTTGAAAAGAATATAGTTATAAATACAAGAAACATTATTCAAGGGGTAATGGCAATCCGCCTCGGCGGATTGCATTTACGTTAGTTCGGTTGTCAGGAGCGCACCATGTGTAAAAAGGTATGACGGGAAGTTTTCATCTGGTATCCAATTTTCTGACAGACTTCTTCAAGAAATGTTTTGACAGGGAATCAGGAAGAGTGAACATTGATTTCTGAGAGATAATCGACTGTTACTACTTCCAAAAACCAGCTTTGCGTAAGAGAAGTGCTAATATCTGGAGTAATTGATCCAGATCACTATGATATGAAGTCAGAACCATTTTTAGCACTAAAAATTCATGCTATATCTCATGAACTTATATGCTATGAAATATTATATTTTACATAAACTTTTCATACGTTTAACATTAGCAATATTTATTCATTAAACAACGTGTAAAAATAATTGGGATTTAATAACTAGAGGCTCACCTGAGCCTGTATCGCTCACCTGGTATACCTGTCCCTTTCAAGACTGTCTTACATTTTCAGCTTAAATTGGCAAAAAGCTAAAAAGGTCAAAATTTATATTTAAAGTTCAGAAACTCATGTAAGGAGTCATCTGACGATTTCGTTGTAATGGGGTCTATTGTAATGCTTGACTTGCTGATTATGTTTGCTCTTTACATTTTCTCTCTATCTGCTATTTTCAAGATATTCGGGAAAAACAGCAAAAATCGTCATATTTAACATTCAACGCCCTATAACTCATGTAAGGAGTCGTCTGACGATTTCCGGGTAATGGAGACTTTTGTAGGGCTTGATGTGCTGATGGTTTTTGCCTTTACAGTTTCTCTCTATCTGTTATTATTGTTTTCTAGATATGGGGAAAAACAGCAAAAATCGTCAAAATTGCATTTAATACCCGATAACTCATGTAAGGATTTCAGGGTAATGGAGGCATTAGTAGAACTTGATGTGCTGATCATTTTTGCTTTTTTTACAGTATCTCACTATCTTTTATTGTTTTCAAGATATTGGGGAAAACAGCAAAAATCATCAAAATTTGCATTTAATGCCCAATAACTCATGTAAAGAGTCGTCTGACAATTTCCGGGTAACAGAAACTTCTGTAGAGCTTGATGTGGTGATTATTTTTTTATTTTTACAGTTTCGCACTATATGTTATTGTTTTCAAGATATTGGAGAAAAACAGTAAAAATCATCAAAATTTGCATTTAACGCCCAATAATTCATGTAAGGAGTCGTCTGACGATTTCAGGGTAATGGAGACTTTTGCAGAGCTTGATGTGCTGATCATTTTTGCTTTTTTACAGTTTGTCTCTGTCTGTTATTGTTTCAAGATATTGGGGAAAACAGCAAAAATCGTCAAAATTTGCATTTAACGCCCAATAACTCATGTAAAGAGTCGTCTGACGATTTCAGGGTA
>JAOXYH010129486.1:0-16906 GCA_028566455.1 Botula fusca
ACCAGAAGTAGAATTGTTATCAAACGGCAGGGTATCCGCCAACAAAAGAGACTGGGAGGCACCAGTATCTCTTAAAACCAATTCTCTGTAAAGACCAAAATTAGCTGGAAATGCATGGTTACAGATTTTTATAA
Organism: Botula fusca; assembly: GCA_028566455.1. NCBI lineage: Eukaryota > Metazoa > Mollusca > Bivalvia > Mytilida > Modiolidae > Botula > Botula fusca. The sequence goes on from JAOXYH010129486.1 coordinate 135, forward strand.
TTTAGACATAAATTTCAAGGACCTCCTAATATACATTGAAAAACATAACTTTGATTTATTTTAATGCCACCGTTACCATGGAAACGACATGCAAATTTTTCATACTTCAGATTTCTGACAAAAATCTAGCAGAGATATATGGAGACTAGCTATGGCCTTTTCTTCATAAACTTAAACCCCATTACTGCTACCATACAGCAGAGTGATATCCAAATAATAATAAAATAAAGTAAAAAAGCTTTCATGTGACTATAATGAATTTAACTTTCCCATCAAACTCAGTAACAGTAATCTAGAACAGGCCCAGTTCACCTGTCTTTGAACAAGAAAAAACTAAATTTGTCAAGATCAGAAGAAACAATTCTTCTATAAATTTGAAAGAACCAACATCAAACTACATATTTCCTCAAAAATATTAGTGGGGTCTCTACTCATGTGGAAACAGCAGCATATTGAATTCCCTCTTTTAGCATCATTTTTTGATAAGAGTTATTTCCCCTTGCTGAACTCTTCAGTATGAAAACAAATAAAGAGGTTATTTGTAGCAGACACCACAACCCTTCAACAAATGGCTTGTAAATTTAAAATAGGCATATATTCAGCTATAGAATGTAATGGAAACTTTCTTAATCTGACAACTTTTAAACCTGAAGAAGGAGATATTGTTTTATCAGAGATTGGTCTTGTGAATAGTAGTATAACACAGGAGTATAGTATTTGTGACAGTCATTTTAAATTCATCAAAGAAGAAAACCGACTAACTTGGGTGAGAGGAAAATGTGGTATTCCAACATCCATAGCAATACACAAAGGATTATCAAGAGGAGACAGGAAAATTTCAAAAGATATGATGTGTAAAATCCATGCTACAACTGGCCTTGTAGTGCCTATTGGTGCACGTATGTACTTCCAACTTTTAAATTTTCAAAACAATACTTCATTTCAACACAAGGGGTAACAAAAACTTTAGGTACAATGAACTCCATCTTTAATCCCTGGTATTTTTAGTATTAGGCCAACATTTTTTATTATCTGGTTTATAAACTCGTCGACTGTATTTTTTGGAAAAAAAATAAGAATAAAGGAATTATATGCAGTTAATTTAATTTAATTTTTTTATTTGCCCCAGTCGTCACAAGATTGATACTAGTCCAAATAATTAGGACTTCTCGGGTGACCTTTTATTATTTGGATATTTTACTTTTGACCCTATTATATGGATTTTTACTTTTCACCCCATCGAAGGCACAGGTACCTGGGGACAGGACGTTATTTTTACACCACCCCCCTTTTCCCAACATAACTTCCCCCCCCATTTTTAATTTTTTTTTCAAATTAACAATATTATGCCAGTCTGGACTATTAGTAAATGGCATAATATTGTTATTTGACATATTTCTAAGCAGTGACAAGTTAAAAAAAAACAGGTACCTGTGATCGAATGGTGAAAATTAAATAAATCCAAATAATAAAAAATCACCCTAGAAGTCCTCATTATTTGGACTAGATTGATACCTGAAAAATAAAACACACAAGAATGATTTCTGCAAGTAGTGACTAACAGACCATATCAGTTAAGTCGGAATTTCTGACTTTGTGTACTACAAAGTAATAACGCATTCCGGATACTCCAATTTTACCGACATTGGACTTTTAGTCTGGCCCACGATAAATCCAATCAAAATCAGTATCTCTTTTGATTTTTGGTTGATCACACTGTTTTCGATGAATCAAACTGTTTGTAAACATGTGTTTGGAGTAATTTTTTGAAGCTTAGATGGGAGAAATTATGAAAATCATGATCATACAGAGTATATGCTGTCATGATTGATCAGCTGTTGGTAGTATGGTATTCAGTCCATTCATGTTAGAAATCTTGTATGCGTTCCGGTAGAAGACACAAATAGGATAAAATGCACAATATTTCTGGATAATGGATTTACAAAATGTACATGTACTTCAAAACGGAAATTTATGAAGAAACCAGTTGTGAAATTACCATGAAACAAAACACTGTGAAAAAAGCCTCACAATGTATCCAAATTCATTTGTTGATGACAGAATTTACAGTAGCAGAAGGCACCAAGGGCCAGGACCCTGAGCGAGATTTCTCCCTATATACGGTTATCCTGGGACGTGCGCTTATTTTGGAGTACCTTTTGCAGGTGCATGGTATTGCTTTGGGTCGTGGCTTTGATCAAGTATTTCTTTGGGTATGAAGCTAAACAAAATGGAAATTTCGGGTACGTGTTCTTGCACTGTTTGTATATTTTCTGGTAGCTTTTGGCAAATTCACAAAATTTAGGTCAAAATTTTTAAACTTTGTATTTGTTCGGGTACTATTTTTGCCTGTTTTCGGGTATTGATTCGGTTACCAATTTCAGATCCCTAAAGGCACCCCCGTCAAAATTTTGAGGAGTATATCCCCCCAAGGGCCAGGCAGAAAAAAATGGACAGTTGGCCCTCACAGAATTTCCATATATATTTGTACCCAACCTCCACCCCCTCCCCAAATTTTTCAAAGAAAATTTCGTAAACCAAATAATTAAAAAATGTTGGCCTTAAGGACCTAGTTTTAACTTTATGAAAAGGGGGAAGGGGATAGACCTGCATTTTTTCCCCAAATATTTCTTTTCTGTTCCCCAATGTTTGAAGAAAAAAAACATTGTACATGTAAGAGAGCTAGAAAAGGGGATCCAGTTTTTTCACCCCGATTTTGCAAATGTTTTTTACTTGACATGTAGAAAAAGGCGAAACTTAGTACAAAAATAGATACACATATTCTTACTCCTAAGTCCTTATTGATAAATACCATTTTAAATGCTAACAAAATCTTTTCAGTATCCAAAAAATAGAAGATATGATTTTTGTTTTGTCAAAAAAATAAAAAAATACAAGTCAATTATCTGCAAAATTCAATATGTTTTGCCAAGTTAAGAACTTTATTTTGAAGAGAATATGACTATCCTTTTAAAATTACCAATAACAATGCTAACATGTAACTGCTTTGAAATTTGTTATCAAATACAAAAAATGTATGAAAATATTTTTTCACTTATTTGAGTGAGAAAAAATAATTCTAAAAATAGGTAAAATGTGAAATTCACTTGTTTAAGTGATTTTGCATTTTTAAAATTCACTTAAGCAAGTGAATAAAAAATTCACTTAAACAAGTGTTACCCCTGACTGATGTACATGTACACGTTAATTTGTTTTTATTGCTTTTTGGGGATCTGATGATGTTAACCGGCTATAATATAACTGGAAATAAAGCATTGACAAACCTATTTTATAAAGTCCACAATTTATGAATGTTATAGATACAATGTATATGTACATGTGCATTACATGTCTTGACATCCAAATTTGTCAGAGACAAGATTTTGTCACAATACATAAGGTGTGCAATGTATATACATGTACATACCTGCAACACGTACGAACTGGCTTGAAAAATAACAAACTCATCTCATTTACATGTGCATGTATACTAATTTCATTTTATCCTGCAATCTTTCTATTAATGCAGCTTAAATGCATTGACTGTACAAGTTTTTGCGATATACTGTCAATAACAGTATATCATCTGGTACCCCAAGCCTTATTAGACACCGACAAGAGCATTGTAAACTGGATCCCTAATGCCATTATTGTGACGTCACAATGTAATTTCGCTTATGACGTTAAGACAAGACTCATTTGCTTTTTCTAAAACATGATTTTATGTTAAATACGTTTACAAAAGGAAGATATTTATGATTGCAGGATAAACACAACATACGAACATCGTCGGCGATATAAATTTTATTTGTACTCCTATGAAACAGGCAAGAAATTCTTGCTAAAGCTCGCATTTCTGCCAGTTTCTAAAGCTTGTACAAATAAATTTTATATTCGCCAATGTACGTATATTGTATATGTATACTTACAGTATACACATGATCATGTGTCAACTCAGTGTCTCCATATTTTTACAGCAATTTGCACAAACTGCAGAAAGAAACTGGCATTGTTGCAAAAGAGTGAATCAGAAGATACTATTTGCTTTGAATCATTTACAGTAAGTCAGTGTTTTTCTTTATTCTGATAGTCTGTATGGCCATGGATGTACGTATTAGTCTGAAGATTTTGATTTCAAGTTCATGGTTCAATACAATAAATGTTCATTTGTACGTTTTGTCAGATAGCCTAATCAATGTATGAACTGCATATACATGTATTTCCTTCCTGAACCTGCCTAGGGATAAGTGAAATTCATGGTCATCTTGCCCCTGACCAATGCAACTTGCATGTATGAAGTTTTAAAGAAAAAAAATTAACAAAATAACGGGAGTTTAAAAGATGTACAAAAATGTATATGTAGATATCAAAATATGTCGACTTGTCCCTAAGCACATTGAGAAAAAAGATACGACATGATATCGGCATTAAATGTAGTTTACATGTATGTATTCTTAATTCTAATGCAATTCGATTGTAAATGTGAATTTGATTGGACGACATTATAAATTTTGATGGGGTAGAATCAAGTTTTACCTGCCAGAACATCCTGTGCAATTGCAGACCATGTTTCCGCTTGTTTAAAATTCATGTAACATATGCATTAGGATAGTAATAACCGTATTGTATTTGAATACTTGCCAAAGTCATTCTTAGATTTCACAGTCACAAATATGCGAACTCAATTTGCGACAGTAAAATCACTGATTGACTTTGGCAAGTATTCAAATGCAATACAGTTATTCCTTAAATATAATTGGCTAATGAAAGACTATTGACTATTTATTAAATAAACAATGATAAACATGATAAATGAAATAAATGAATAAAAGATGTTTGAGGTTTACCTTTAATTTAAACTTGTCTGTTTAAGATTGATTGATTGCTTGATTTTTGGATTTTAGTGCCACTTTCTACACATATATATATATATCTTGTGGTGGTCAGTTTTATTGGTGGAGGAAATCAGAGTGCCCGTAGAAAACCACCAACCTTTGGCGGGTAACTGGCAGACTCTATCACATACAGGTAAATTTGAGTACACACAGCCATTTTTGTAAATGCCTGGAGTGGGGCATGAACTCACACCATAGCAGTGATAGACCAGTGATCTGTGTAGGTAGGTGTCGACCAGCTACCTAGACCACTCGGCCTTTGTTTAAGGAATAATTAATTTTAATAAATTTTTTGCTTGTCCCATATAAGCTTGTCAGGCAAGTTTATTTGATACATGTACAATGTACATGTATGTACACCAAAAGCTTGTTTGTCTTCTAAAGGTCTGATACCATGAATAGCCATATTATTCTTTAAAAGTCCATTTTAAGTTGAACACAAATGTCTCTTGTCCCCATCCCCTAAATTTTTTTAAGTACATGTATATTGTACATGCTGTATTTGTACAATATTGTGTATTTACTATCAGCTACAGTACTTTGAAGGAAGGTTCAAATTTATTCTTGGAAATGTTAACATTCACCCATAAATGTACTTATTATGCTTAAAAACTTCTTGTCTATATATGCATATATCAGTACATATATTTTTATCCTCCACCCCCAACCCCCTGTGTATAGCCATTAGGGTATATGATTTGTGGATGCAACACCTCCTACAGTTTTCAACCTGGAACTTTTTTATTTTGCAGAATGTTTCAGTCAAAGAAATTAGGAATTGAAATGACTAGCATTTCGGGCTGGTAAACTGGGAAAATGGCTAAAATGCTTCACCAGGCCCCCAAAAACGTCCAATTTTCAGCCACCACTAAAGTCATACTGTCATATACATTTTTTTTGTATTACATCTGCAGATTATGAAATAAAAAGAATAATGTCAGACATATTTATTGTGAGAATCTCAATCTCTTGAATTCAGATATATCATTTATTATTTCTTAAAACTGAAAGTAAAAGAAGAAAAAAATTAAAGTTCACACGACTCCTTGAATGCCGATCCAAATAAAATGACAGTGATGGGCCAGAATTTTTTACTAGCACTTTGGGCTTATAAAAAAAGAACTTTCACTAGCCCCAAGTAAATTTTGCTAGTTTTTTGCTTTCAGTGCTAATTTCAATCACTGTCATCATCATGTTGGTATACATATCAGAGATGTACATATTGTCAGGATTTCAATTTCTATATATTATTTTCACAAGATACTAATTATTTTCCTACACTTTTTCATATGGAAGTTATATGTTAGTAATATTCAATGAGCACACATCAAATCTGTAAATATCGTAGGGGCATCATATGTGTCTTATACAGACTCAACCATTTCAAGTAACTTAGTATTAAGACTTAGAAATTCACAGTGTGAAAAACAATACTGGCCATGTATTTAGGTACATACCTGGAACGGAGGCATTTTCTATGTCTAATTTAAAATTTTATTTGTACATTTGTAGGAGAGTGCCACAGCATGCACAGCCAATATTGAAGATGAGGATAAATATCATGAAGAAAAAAGAGCAAGACACAGTATTGTTGAGGTCAGAATAAACTTAGTTACAAATTAGCAATGTTAATGACATAAAAAGTTATTTATTGTCCCCATTGTAATGAGGCAATAGAACATAGATACGGTCTGCTTTTGATATTTCCTTTAACCCTTCCATTCCCTTGTTCACTTTTTGAAAGCAGCTCATCTGAGGGAAATAATCTGATACCTTTCATAATTCATATGTTGTGAGATGATTAGTCATGAGGGTGTAGTTGATCATATAATCATGTCATTTTATATGATGATTTTTGCAGGAGGTTTTGAACTTTAAGCATTTTGTTGCCTATTCAAGGCTATGGATAATACTTTGTGACTGCAACTGCTCTCGTCCTGAATATAGCTAAAATATTGCTCGCTGGACGTTAAACAACCATTAATTAATCTCTGCAACTGGTCTGAGCATGTTTCTATGATTGCTTTTCATAATTAACCGTTTCATAAACTAAAGTACTATTCATTATACGTAAGCAACAATGAAAATACTGAGATGTCATTGGTGTAAATTTCAGTTTTTCTAGATGCTTTCAACCAATCATAAGGTTTTTGTGTACGCTTTTGAAAATTTTACCCACAGTGCAATAGATTCTGAAATGGTGGATTGGTAGGATAGAATATTTTACAGAAATAAACAGAAAACCAGTGGCAGGGTACATTTTGACGTTTGAGTGACTTTGATTAAATTGTGCATTATGGGCGTGACATCCATGTCTTTAATACAGACACATTGTCTAGTTTTCTTATACTTTTATAGGTAAATTGTTTCTCTGATGTTGATAGTCAAAGCCAGCCATTATCCACCCAAGACACAGAGGCTACAGTCTGTGGTGTTGGAAAACTTGAGCAGCTAAATGCTTATCTCAGACTGTCAAACATTTCTCCAATAAAAGAAAAGACAATACCATTAAGCACTTCCTGTGAGAAGACAAGAAACAAATGTGTTTCTAAAGCATTTGAGTGCCTTACAGCCATATGTGGTACAATATGCCCAGGTGAAGGGGAGGAATTAGAAAACATGGTTTTACAATCAGTATCAAAAAGAGCTCTTCAAAATGAAAAGGTAATAGTGTAGAAAAATAAGGTCATATTCCTCAGTCATAGGATATTTATATACAAAATTTCAACCTCTATTTGAAAATTTTTTTCTAAATTAACTTTAAGAGCTAGCCCCCTCCTGAACAGTTGACCTCAGATGGTTCTGGCTTTACTCTGAAGGCCTCATGTAGATATAAATACTCTCATTTTTAGCTCACCTTACCCTTTTGGTCAGATTTGAGCCATTGCTATCATATGGCTTCTGTCGTTCATCTTATATATGTGTGTTGTAAACTTTTTTCAACAAAAATCTTTTCTGAAACCACTTCAAACTGGAATTTTTTGCAAAATAAATAATGAAAAAATTCTAAAAAATCATGCAATGAGTGGAATTGAACCAAAGTTTAGAGAAATCATACATTTATGATGGTCTTTAAGAAATATGGTTGATGAAAATGACCACCATCATACATGGCAGTCACTGTTGCTAAAAATAGAAAATTTCACCAAAAAAAATTTAACATGTAGAAACTTAGTGTAAACATACTGTTTTTTGCGGATGACAATTTTCGCGGATTGATGATTATTGTCAAGTTTGCGGGTAAAGTTTTTCACTGTTTAATAATTCTCTCCATTAAATCCTATATAAAAGCTGTCAATTCGTTGGTATTTATTTTCACGGAAATTGTTCTGCCGCAAAAATAGTGAAAATTAAAACACCGCAAATATTAATAGTTTTACAGTATTTAGGTTTGAATATACAATCTATGATCTAGAAAATGAATTTTTTGTTAAGGGATTGCAAGATGTGTGGAATAAAGGTTACATTATTCCCCACTTGCATGAAACTTATGTTGTCGTCCATTTCCTGGGCCCCACTGGGAGTACAAATGATAGAGCTAACATCAAAAAACATAAACATAAAAAAATACAAGTCAAGAGCTCATGCTTTGGAACAATTATTATATTATTGCTAATCTTCATCAACAGAGCAATAAAAAATCATATTTTTATAGACAAAATTTTTCATTTCATACAGTCATAAAATTGTTATTCAAATACCATCATTCTGCTGTTCATTGGAACATACCAACACTATGGGAGATAACTCTGCAAATGGGAGATAACCCATTTTTCATGTACATAAGGAATATAAAACCTTTTGAAATAACATGTGTCTACATCAATAATTACTATATAGTCTATTTGTATAACCCTATATAACCATAGAACTGCCAGAACTGAATATTTTTCCATATTCACTGGCTGATGTTGGGGGAACCCTACGTGTACCAGAGGAAGTGATGTCTTCGATTGTCTCTCATTCCCATACAATGGAACACGTCAGTCTGTCGTACAAAGCTGCACAGCAAATATTCGTACCACTGTGCCACTTTTGGCAATTTTCCTGACAGGTAATGCAGGAAAAAGACCGGGAGAATTTGTCGAAAACAATATTGTAGATAATTGTTTGGTATTTTGACTGTAATATGTCGGTAAAACAGAAATTATTGAGATTTTCAGTTAAAACAGTTGTCCGTGAATTCACACCAAATGGCAATTAGCCTGCATATTATGACGTTTTTAATTAAGGTATATATAGGTAATGATTTTTCCTTTGTAAAACAATCAAATATCATCATTTACAGTCAAAAGTTCCCAATACATGATGTGTAAAATGGTCACTTGGAATATTTATACACTGAAAATTTTGCTTTTCTGGAACTCTATATAATAAAACAATTGTGGACTTTTTATGTGGTAGACATGGTATTGGAATCATGGGAATTGACCTAAACAAATCCAATATTGACCTCAGCTTCGCCTTGGTCAATATTGGTTTTTTGCAGTCAATAACACACCATATCTACCATCTCAAAAGTCCATCAGGCCACATAAAATTAATTTTTAGATTCTCGTCCTTCCTCCAAAAAAATGGGGAGGGAGGGCGGATTTTATTTTTCATATTTTATTTTTTTTACAGCTGAAAAAACTTGCATTTTGACAAAGAAAGGACAATTCAGGATGTGAGTGATGCTTAAGCTCACCTAAATATGATTATTAGAAATAAACATTTTGTTTAGCCTGGTTGAAAAGAATTTTATGTTTTCAATTTTACAGGAAGTGCGCGATTAAGTTATAATGCAAATGGGTGAAGGAAAGTTGCGGGCAAAAATTATCCGGAATTTTTCGTTATATAATATTGCGAGTTGGGGGGTTCAGGAGCAACGCGGGCGGGAATGAGAATCGAAAAACTAATTTTATGTGGCCTAACCGTATAATATTATATATACTATATAGCTGACTCACTTTCCTGGAAACCTTGAACTTTTTCTATTGTAGGTTGCAACATTCGATCAAACAAGCCTCATACTGAAGGAAGTATATTTGCAAGCTGAGTCTTGGACTTTACAGAGGCAAATACTATCTATAATTTGCAAGGACAGGACATTTGGAGAAATTAAGCAAGTAAGATATTTGTATTTGGGGATGTTCTACAGGTACTGAAAAAATTTCAGTTTTGGTCTTACCTGCTATGCAAGTTGCAGATTGTGTGAAATAGGCATTGCTATCTGTCATTATATGGCATTAATATGTTTGTCAAGAAACACTATTTCTATTCTCAACTTTTTAGAGTACTTTGAAAAAGTACTTGCTATGTTATAGGCCCACATGTATCCAGTTGTCAGTTTGATTCTTTTCTGCATCCTAAACAGTTTGTCACATAAAAAAATGCATGTACAGTGTACATGTATATAATGGCGCATTAACAAAAAATCATTTTTATGGTCAGTTAGGTAAGGACAAACAGACTTCAATTTTGGACCCTCCTCCAAGGGTACCCGGGGTATAGAAATAGGACCCAGGTTCTCCACCTTGCGGGGTAAAACCTCCTAAACGGAATGTCTGTCAGTTGTGCGGGATCATGAATACACAACCAACGTCCGTCGGATGGGGACGTAAAATCCGAGGTCCCGTGTTGGGGGAATGCTACACTCTGCACGTCAAAAAACCCTTGTAACAAAGCTCTTCGTGAGTGGTCCATAAGGGGCTGGTTGCAAGGCTAAATTTCCCACCCCTATCCACTGTATCATCCTTTTACTGTGGCAGTCAAAATTTTCTGACCAATGGTCTGTCCCATCTCCGATTAATTATTAGTATTGATTAACTTGTTCTTGTACTGAATATAGCTGAAATATTGCTCACTGGACGTTAAATAACAATCAATCAATCAATTTTGGCTTCAGTTTTATTCGTTTATTTATTTCAATAAAAAAGATAACTGGAATTGCCAGATCCAAATTCAGATTTTATGTAAGTAACAGCTAATAATTTACCTTCTGAGTGGCCAGTAATTTTTATACATAGGTTATCCCATTGCAAAAATTCAAGAATATTTTACTTATCACTTTTTTCAGTTTTTACCTAATGTGTCAGTCTGGAAGTTCTATAAGGCCAAGGACCATACAAATGACGTTGGTTGTGGCATGCCAGTTGTACAGGAGAAAAAATCTCGAAGCAGGGTAGATAACGAAAAATTGGAACATTTTATTGATTATATTGTGTCATCTAACATTATAAAGGATTTGCCGTACGGTACAAAGACCATGAAACTGTCGTCAGGAGAGATTGTTGAAATCCCCAACCTCATAAGAAGCTTAGCGCCATCCTCACTGATTACCCAGTACATACAGTATTGTGAAGCAGAGGATTTCAAACCACTAGGTATAAAAAATATCATCTATTAAAATTGGTCTAAATTTTTATTATTTTGCCATCACTTGCCGTCTGTCGTCGTCCGTCGTAAACTTTTCAAAAATCTTCTCCTCTGAAACCACTGGGCTAATTTGAACCAAAGTTGGCCTGAATCATCCTTAGGGTGTCTACTGTTAAAATTATATCTGATGACCCCACTTGCCAACCAAAATGGCCACCATTACTAAAAATAGAACATAGGGGGTAAAATTAACAAAACATTCAATTAAAATATTCTGAAAAATCCTGTAAATAGCCGCCAAACTTTTAGGAAATGATACATTTATGATCTCCTTTAAGAATTATGGTTGATGACCCCTATCCCCATCAAACATGGCTGCCACTGTTACTAAGAATAGAAAAGAAGATTTAAGGGATTCTTGTTCCCGGATGTCCACAAAATTATTAAGTGATAAAATGAAAATATGCATTTTCTATCTCAGAACATAATGTCAAGATCCTCAATTTACTCTTCATATTACAGGTACCTCAACATTATACAAGATTTTAAATGATTGTTCTGCTTCTGTTCGCAAATGTATCGAGGGATTAGATTACTACGTAGCAGAAGGAGGAAGATCGTTCCAAGACCTTGAACATATTGTAGAAAAATTAGACATCAGTGATGAGAGAAAGAAAGAAATGACTTCCCGTCTTCTTGCTGGTAAAAGCTACCTAAAGTCAGACTTTAAGGTACCATAAAGACAGTTATGCAGTTATTTAATGAGTATTGGGACAATAGACCAGAATATTTGCCCTGAGGTACTGGAAACCATCAAGATGTTCTACTGCTGGTGGCCATCACTGGTTAGTTTCCTGTACCTATGGCAATATATTATGTTCTAGTCTGTAAATACACATATAATTCACATATAATGCCTGTATATTATGTTTGAAGTTCTTAACCCAGGCCTCATATGGATGAGACTACATTGTTATAAATTTATAGTAGTAGTAGTAGTCTTCCTATACAAATTTATGAGAAAAATGACAAAACAATTTTACTGTCTTCCAGATTTAACATTCTTGGTCAACAGCAAACAAACTGTTGACCGGTCATCAGTCTTTTAACTGGTGGCCAAAAATCAATATTTTTAGAATGTGCATTATTAACTCACCTGGCCAAAGGCCATGTGAGCTTTTGCCATCACTTGGCATCTGTTGTCCGTTAACTTTTCAATCTTCTTCTAAAGAACCACTGAACCAAATGAAACCAAACATGGCAAAGACATTCTTTGCAAGGTTCCAATCAAGTGTTGTTACTTTGATGCTGATCGGCCTTCGAAGATGGTCTCCAAGCACCAAAATATGCTATGTGATTGGCCGAAATTTCAAAGATCTTCATGTCAGAAACCACTAAGTCGATTGAATTGAAACTTGTCATGGATGATCCTTGCAAAGTCCTTACCAAGTGTTGTTACGTTGGTGTTGATTGAAATTCCAAGATGGCCACCAGTGGGTGACATAGTTTAACATTGGACCCTATGGGAAATATGTTCAAAAATCTTCTCAAGAACCACTGAAAGGACTGAAACCAAACATGGCAGGGATGTTCCTGGTAAGGTCATGTTATTACTTTCATGCCGATGGGCCATCCAACATGGATGCCAGTGGAGGACATAGTTTAACATAGGACCCTATGGGAAATATGTTCAAAAATCTTCTTCTCAAGGACCACTGAATGGATTGAAACCAAACATGGCATGTTCCTTATAAGGTCCTGACCAAGTGTTGTCACTTTTATGCCAATCTGCCATCCAACATGGCTGCCAGGGGAAGGCCTTAGTTTAAAATAGGACCCTACGGGAAATATGTTCAAAAATCTTCTTCTCAAGAACCACTGAATGGATTGAAACCAAACATGGCAGAAATGATCCTTGCAAGGTCCCGATAAAGTATTTTTACTTTTGTGCTGATCGGCCATCCAGGATGGCTGCCAGCAGGGGACATAGTTTAACATAGGACCCAATGGGAAGTATGTTAAAAAAAATCTTCTCAAGGACAAATGAATGGATTGAAACCATACATGGTAGAAATGTTGCTTGTAAGGTCATGACTAAGTGTGGTTACTTTCGTGATGTCAGCGGGGGACATAGTTTAACGTAGGACCCTATGGGAAATATGTTCAAAAATCTTCTTCTCCACAACCACAGAATGTATTGAAACCAAAGATGGCAGATATGTTCCTTACAAATTCATGACTAAGAGTTGTTACTTTTATGCTGATCCACCATCCAACATGGCTGCCAGAGGCAGACATAGTTTAACATAGGCCCCTATGGGAAATATGTTCAAAAATCTTCTTCTCAAGAACCACTTAATGCATTGAAACCTAACATGGCAGAAATGATCCTTGCAAAGTCCTTACTAAGTGTTGTTACTTTCGTGCCAATCTGACGTCCAACATGATGGCCAGCAGTGGATATATATAGTTTATAACACTGGATTATGTGGGAAATGTGTTAGAAATTCTCCATCTCAAGAACCACTGAATGGATTGAAACCAAACGTAGCAGATATATTCCTTATGAGGTCCTGAACTATTGCTGTTACTTCTATGCTGATTGGCTATTTAAACTGGCTACCTGCAGGGAATATCTATTTAAACTGGCTACCAGCAGGGGATATCTTTTAGCATAAGACCCTATATATATACCAGGTGAGTGATTACAGGCTCCTGGGAGCCTCTTATTCTGGTTTTTTCATGTTACATATAGATGTGAACTTTGTGGTTACAATACATATTTGTGATATTATCATTCATAATAATGGTTGTCCATGCTTTATTTATTAAAATAGGTTTAGAATTAGGGGTGTAATGATCCACCGATGTACCGATGCAATATTTTATTTCAAGATCCAAAGATTGATCCACAACCCCTCAGAACGATACCGATCTGATTCCTTCTTCCCGCTTCGTCTTTTCAAATTTAAACTCAACCCGAAGAAATTATGAAAGAAATTACAACCAAAATGACAATCAAACTTAAATTTTGTTAAATACCAATATCGATAGCGTGTCAGAAGCATGATTACCACAGGTAAACAATGCAGAAGTCCACAATATGGCAGCAATTGAAAATAAACAATACATAATATCGGAACTGGATCCGGTAACAACCCTGGTTGTTTGCGGATTTTCAAAGTCAAATGTAAATGCAAATACAATTTATTATGCTTTTTATGCCCCCGTGACGAAAAGTCGGGGGGGGCATATTGTTTTACCCCTGTCCGTCCGTCTGTCCGCATAGAGGGTATATGGTTTGTCCGAATAATAACTGCTGAAATGACTGCAACTGCTGAAAAAAAGATTGCAATAAAAAAAACTATATCTTCTTTATCATCCTTATGATAATAGTTCTATTTAAAACAGGTTTCAGTTTTCAATGATTTAATCATCATATACATATTAATACACTTTCTGCTTAGAATGAAGAAATTAAAACAAAAATTAATATAGTCATTTGACATGTTCAAAGTATCGTGATACAAATCAGATCGTGACCCAAGAATCTTGATACAGATCAGATCGTGAGCAAGTGGTATCATTACACCCCTATTTAGACTGTATTGTTAAAGGAATAAATTGTTTTCATAGGTTCATATAGAAGCTGAGTAGAATATAGCAGATCATTGCAGACTTTTTGCATTGAGTGATGGTGGAGTCCAGTGTGATCACAGTCATACAGAACTCTGTCAGCAATGCACAAATCTAGATGAAATCGTGAATGAAATTTCCACAGTTGCTCAGAATGCCAGCTGGGAGAACAAAGATGCAGTACTTTTTCAGGTACATACATGTTGTATTTATCGTAAAACAAGGAAAACATGAATGTACCCCTTATTATGGCCCCCGTGATAGCAGGAGGTATATAGTGATCATTGCTTCCGTCTGTCTGTCTGTCTGTCTGTCAGTCAGTCAGTCAGTCCGTCTGTCTGTCTGTCTGTCCATAACCATTTTTTTGTATCCACTACTCCTCCTCAACCACTGCATGGAATTTCATGAAACTTTAACACATTCTTCAGTATGAAATGTAGTTGTACACCATATATTTAATTTTTTGTCAAAATTCAAATTTGTCCAGAAAATAGCCGTTTTACATGTACTTAGGCTCTAGGTAAGGGGTCCCATATTGTATCCACTACTTCTCCTTAACCACTTCATGGAATTTCATGAAACTTTAACACATTCTTTAGTATGAAGTGTAGTTGTGCATCATCTGTTTAATTTTTCTCAAAATTTTAATTTATCCAGAAAATAGCCATAGTACATAGTACATGTACTAGGTGCTAGGTGAAAAAGGGGGTCCCAAATTGTATCCACTACTCCTCCTTAACCACTCCATGGAATTTTCATGAACCTTTAACACATTCTTCAGTATGAAGTGTAGTTGTTCGCCATATATTTGTGTGTATTGTTAATGTTTGATTTGATTGGCTAACATTCTGCATAAAGTTCTCAAGTTCTCAATCTTCATGCCTTAATTTAGGGCTCAGTTGCCATCTCAAATAGTAAAGTCCTAGATATGTCATATTTACAAAAATTCTTAAATGTTTTAGCCTACCTTAGAAACAGAAGTTGAAAACTGTGCATTACATGTATCTGTGTTGCATCATTTTTATACGACTGCAAAAAATTGTGGTTGTATTATGTTATGGCCATGTTGTTGTCATTGTTGTCGTCTGTAGACACTTTGATTGCAATGGGATAACTTTTGTTCCAATGAACCCATTCTTTTGAAATTTAAACATAATGATCCTTTGCATAAAATAAAGGTTGGGATTGAAAATGAAGATTCTGTCCTCTACCATTTCCAAAAAGGGACCAAAAATGGTATTTTCGTACTTTTTGATGTAGAGCTTTCATTATTCAACCGATTTTGATCATTTTTTTTTTGCATTGTGTTCCTTGTGAAAATACCTATCTGGGGTATGTCAGTGAGAAAATACACTTAAAGAAAGTGGAAATTTATGCTTATGATATTGTCAGTCTGGTTCTGGATATATTTACAAATATTTATTCTTCTAATAGGCTGAATCAGCTGCTGATAGTATAAAAGACTGGAAAAGCCATATAATGAGATCAAGAAACCAAGAGGACGCTAGGTTAGATCTTGTCCGAGAATTGAAAGATGGCCAAATATTAGTAACATGCGATTGGGCTATGAAGCTGTTACCACGAAAATATAGGGAGGGCCAGACCGATTGGTTCGCCAAGAGGGGCATGAACTGGCACATTTCTGTATCAGTTTTCAAAGAACGTGGATGCATCAAGAACTTCACACATGTGCATATATTTTCTGCTCAGGTACACATCCTGTATTTCCATTTGCTTTAATGATGATAAAGAGCATATAAATCATTCATTCATACATTATAACTGATTCTAACATGACGTCCTTCACACGCCTTGTGTCCAAACCCGTGGTAAAACACTCATAATTGTATTGAAATTAAGGGCAACGTCATAGACAAACGACAG
>JAOXYH010129487.1:0-10263 GCA_028566455.1 Botula fusca
TCAGTGCAGCATAGTATCGCTTTACAATAAATGAATTTGATTCGTTGGGTTGCGGCTCTAAAGGAATACTTTCACATACAGGGCTTAGTGTTACAATGTATGTCGACTGCCCAGGCAGCTTCTGAACATTTGCTTTGCTATGCTCTATTTCAAAATACTTGGCGCGTCGTGTATGAAGATTTGGGCGAGATGGCGCAGTGTTATTTAGAAAACAACATGATACCTTTGGCATTTTTGTTTTGGTCATGCAACTGTATGAATAATATACCCATGCCCACAGACCACAAATGTTCATAAAGAGTTTAAAATCGGTGCACCTTTCCATGCTGTCGGTTATGCTTATCTACCTTCAAGTTTAATCTGGTGATCTTATTTCAGTTTCCCTGTGATATATGGCGTTGTTTTCTTAACTCCGTCTATAACCCAAGTTCTATAATAGAACGTGTTTGCGAATTTTCAACCATATCAACCTCGAAAGGAGTGAAGTTAAAGGCGTCTAAAGGGTAAGCAGATGCTGTCCGAGAATCACCAGTAACGAGAACACAAAATAAAATTCAAGGCAGGATCGGGTAAAATGTCATAATCAGCGAAAAAGTGAAATTGGTAATGATTAAGGATGTATGTGTTGTATAAGAGATATGTCATTTAGAGAAAATATTATTGATAAATTGAGACATAGAAATGCTATATCTATCGGCCAACTTCAGAGAAGTTTCGTTGTGATGACCAGTCATTCGTTCTCATTCCATTGTTGGAATAGTTTATTATTCAGAAGTACTCCTCTCATGTCAGAGAACGCTCCGTGACGTATCTTGCCAGTTGGGATACGTCAGAAGACTGGAGCAGAGGGTATATTACTAAATGGGAAGTTGACATTAAGGACACGGAAACCATCACATTTATCATAGATCCTAGTTTCAAATCATTCCCATCTTTGTCAATCCCTAAGACAAGATTAAAATATGAAACAAACCTTTTTGTATCTGTGGTATCCTCAAATTCAAATTTCACTGTGGTATAGAAGATGTAAATAGTCACTGAAAAGGCAATTCTGAGTGAAAGAACATCATCAATTTACTTAAAAATCGGCAACAGAATACCGAAACAGAAATCACAAACCCGTGAATACAGGGACAAAGCAAAGGGGCGGAAACAAACCACGAGAACTAGGACATGACAAAAAGAAATGGAAATCAGAAACATGATGAAACAAACAAAATAAAAAGACATCACGAAAACAAAGAACTAGCAATGTAAACTCCCACCCAAAATTGGGAGTGAAATTGGATTCGCCAGGGAATCTTCCAGATTTTGCATGTTTTCCGCTTCATACATCATGTACGAGTACAGAAACAAGTCGGCTAGCAAGGATCACGGTAAGTACCTATCGGAATACCGACTGTCTGTTGACATAATACTCCACCAAATTCGACATAATGCTATTTTCAAAACGTCCATCCTCATAATAATTTCATCCTCGGTGTATATCTTGTCCGATTTGGTGTGGTTATGTGTGTTTGCTATGGAAGTAGACCATTGTATCTGCGATTACTGTTTTTATAAAAGAAACATTTTATTAAAAGGTGAAACAATCTTTCAATTTGAGCCTGCTCTTGTATCGTTCGTTATACGGTTTTTAAATAGGTTTTGGAATCAAATATAAGGGCGGGATATCCAAATCTGTCTCGTTGATGCTGATTCCAAAAAAGAAAAGGACGGATGATACAAAGTGAATGTTAAAAAGATAAAATTGAAATTGATCAAGGCATCAGTTTGAAGAAAATCAGATATGAAGTTGTGTCTCAAATAGAGCAGAACAAAATGAAGTGGTGTCACAAATAGAGCAAAAAAATTATCCAGAACTTGCGACATGGTCTTCAATCGTAGAAAGCCACACCATGCTGAAAGCTTTAAATAGCTCCAAAGAGCTATTGAGTAGTTAAGTCAGGCGGCACAATATCATGGCGGATTTTAAACAAGTTAAGAAACTTAAAAGGTAATAAAAACAAGGATATGACCACACTATCTGACATGGAACAAGAGCATAAAATGCAGCGGGATTATCTACCATGGATTTCGAAAATTGGTATTCGAGGGATATCAATTTTCGTGAATTTCGTGGGGGAAGCCATAAAGACGTAGACTGTGTGTATTCAAAATTGTTTTTATCTATTTAGTCCTTATGATAAGTTTGCTAGTATTGTGACGTCAAAACGTTTGACCCTAAACTGATGTAGAAAGTGAACCAAACTCAACTCACCGTCCGGCGTGACATAATACTTAAACTTAGTTTATCAAATGTTGACCCGAACTTACCGACATGTACTGGTAAAGTACTTCTCAACCGCGATATAATATTGAATTTTGTAAAAGTCAATATCAGTCAATCCACAAAAAGTCAGTATCAGTCAATCCATAAAAAGTCAGTATTAGTCGTTCTGCTCCTCAGTTAGACCAAGCTTCATATTCCGATTAGTGAAAGTTCATATATACTAAAGGTAGCACTACAGTCAAATGTAGAAAAATTTCAGTACCTGGAATTAGAAACCCATAACTCTGTTATTACTCAAGATATAGCAAAACATGAGGTATCAAAAGAAAGAAGAATAAATCAATTTAAATATAATTATACTATAAACACATTCTTTATAAATATCAAAGTCGAATTTAGCATATTTGGAAGAAAATAAAAATTTTTCAACTACTTTCTTATTTTGAAAATAACATCCTCAGCTTTATAAATAGGTATAAAACGAATATTTCCTCTGAAAGCACTTTTAAAGAGCTATAATGCGGTATCTCAGATTTCTTATGCAGGGGTCTGGTTTTAGATTAAATCAATTTAAAATTTTGACTTGGATCCATTTTTTTCCAGTGAAAATTTAAAATTAATTTTATTTTGAAAACAGAGACGGCATCAAAAATCTGCGATATGCTTTTGTAGCACTTTAGCTGATCTTTCAGATGATATAATTATTTTGTACCTACCTTTAAAGCTGTAGACGCTATTCTCAAAAGAAAGTTATTTAAAAATTTCAGATTTCTGCCAAATATGGTAATTTAGACATTTATACATACAAGGAAATATATCTTTCTTTTGATACCTCATGTTTTGCTATATCTTGAGTAATGAGAAAGTAATGGGTCTCTAATTCCAGGTACTGAAAATTGTCTACACTTGACTGTAGTGCTACCTTAAGACTAACGGGTCAGAAGGTACAGAGTAGCCGTGTACTAGGAGATCGGTGTTCAGGACAAGTGGCAGATAGGTCAGATTAGATTTGTTTCTACATTTAGAATATACGAGCTTTGATTACGGTTTGGTATCTTCTATATTTTATTTGGTACAATGTCCTTATGTCGCACTTGAGACGTCCAGTTGCTGTAAATAGAAAACGTGCGTGGCTTAGATAAGACAAATCATCTTATATAAAATGGGGAAAATTGCTCCAAAACTGTGTGTCGTTAGTAACGTGAAGATTTCGCAATCAAAATGAAGTGTGTGTTGCTTTTATCCTTGTTTCTAGCCCAGGTAAGAAGTTGTCATTGTTTTGTACTTTTTATGTGACTATCTACTCTTTCTACCAGAACTGTCGTGTATTATCTGGCAAAAATAGTAATCTTGTCTCCGGTGCCGGTGTCGAATTGTCGGAGTTAACAGGTCTTTTATTGAATTTATGGACTTCAAGACTATTTCGAGGAAAATATTTTTGCAAAATGTACTTATGAAGAGAAAGTCATAGTACAGATACATCCAGGACCTAAAACAAAAAACTTACCTTATCCAGTGCGTTTTTGATGCGAAATTTCGCGCTAACTTTTAAACCAGTTTAATGCAAATTATATGTACATGATGTAACTGTTATGCTTATGAAAACGTAGCACTTGACTACCAAGGACATTTGTTAATTTCCAACTAAACTGCGTAAATCCTTATTCAAGCTTAACGTTCTTTAAAAAGTCTCGATACCCACTTGGCAAAACAATTCATTGTTTCTACAAATAGATCATTTGAAATATACGTCACATTTCATCAATACAAGAACTATCATTTTAAATGTAGTAAGTACGCATATTTTCTTACATTTTCAAGACTGAAATTTTATAATTGCATTTGTTTACATTTAAACCTTATCACACTGTTACAATGAAATTCGTGGATAAGAGGTATGGCCAGTTTTCCATGTATTTGTTTCATTCGTACAATAAATCTCCGAAAGTTGTTCAGTCTCATAGGAATTTGACCAAATGAGAGTACGAAGCATTTCGCAACATTCAGACAAAATTCATAGAGAGTAGAAAGATATGCAGCCCCAAAGATTACTACCAAAGACAACTTAGGTAGATTTTTCGCAATTTCACGTGCTTCTTGTCTAACTGTTATTGAAACACATCACTGCATTGCATAGACAAAACTGACAATGCAATTTTTGTCTGCAAATAGCGATGTATGCAAATGAGCAAACACGTCGCATTTCTCCATATGTAATTATGCCGCCTTATCAAGATGATTCATCAATTTTATTATTATTTTTCCAATTACTGAAGCTCGATTATTAAAGAACACTATTAATGCCATGAGGTCATCTTCATATAATTTGAAATAGACCGCGGAAGAATGAAACTTTTAACCAAACAGTATGAAAACACAATGACCTCATTTCAAACAGTTTTCCATTTATCTGTAGCACCAATGTATGGAGTTAGCATTTCACAGCTCATAATTATTCCAGACCAGGCGGCCGGTATCAGGATTTTTACATCGTGCAAAACTCTAAACTTGATCAGGGTTATGTATCATCTAGACTCTAGGGTCATCAAGAAATTGTATTCCGTTATGATGTCTTTATAGACTTGGTCCACTCATTATAGGTTGCTTCTCCTTTCTGGATGCAACTTACCGCACATGACATGTGCAGATCGGCGAAGGTTTCTAGAAAAGCAGAGGATGCTTACCCTACCGGTGCATCATGCTCCAGCTTTTGATGGCGTCCAATATCACACTATCCTCATTAGGCGACAGACCAGACCGTGACCCGACAAAACAATCGACGGTCAAGCAAAACAACACAGAAACTAGAAACAGTAAATGAGTCACGCGAATCCTTCTAAAAACCGGGTTGAACTAAGGTGCTCTTGAGGTTAAACAGCTCTTGGTCCATGGGTTATGCTACTAGCGGCGATAATCCGGTAAGGTAAGCATCCTCTGCTTTTCTAGAAACCTTCGCCGATCTGCACATGTCATGTGCGGTAAGTTGCATCCGGAACGGATCTATCAACCATGTATTTTTATTGAAAGACGTATTTAGATAACAGTCTACATTCGGTCAACAAACGTTTTCAGATTGACTGAATTGTACGACAAACTCAACATATGAACTTTGTTATGTAGTCATAAATTAAGTATAATTTTTGACGGCAAGCTATAATGTTATTTTAACATGGGTTTGCATGCAATTTGTAATTATTTCACATTAAGCGACTTCGAGGTATTAAATCTTCACAAATTTCATGCCTACCGATGTTAAAATAACACCAGAGCCTGGCCTCGTATCAAGATACTTTTTTCGCGAGATGGCCCTAGAAACCATGAAAATGGCATCCATGTTGCCTTATGAAGAAAAAAAATGCCTGCTAAAGTGAATTATTTCTATTGATACAAATACATCGTGGCAAAACTGACCTTTATATGAAAATCGTTCATTTCCAATGTAAACGGAACCCATACAGTGTCGAAACAAGCGTTAGTTTTGAAAATGACGATGCAATAGACCCTTTTACTAATATATGCAGATATGCCCAGTATACTGCCTTGGGTGGAAAATAATATACTTTCCCGGAAAAAATAACGTCGACGGGTTTATGACGTCAAGATTTTTCCATCCAAGGACAGATCTGAGCATGTCCCAGTAGAAGGACCGCAGTTAGAGTGAAATCGTCTATTTTGACGTCGCAAATATTTATTATGACGTCTTCCATACTTTATCGCTAGTTAGAGACCGGCTTTAGTCATATACCGAAAGGGGCACGTCGTGTTAGAATATTTCCATCTTGTATATTGGACAAAAATCCGCATCTGTCCTCACACCGCCTAAATACAACGAATATTCATATTTCAGACATTTGGAGCTACTACCATGATGACCACTCTCAAGACTAACATGACTCACGCTCACGGTAATCACACTCACAAACCCCATCTGCACAAAACACGTCCGACCAAGGAACCTTCTGTGGGTGAGACCTTCAGCTTCAGATATGATCCCAAATCAGTATGTACGATTGTTGTAGATTAATAGAATATAAGAGACAGTTATCGTTGTGCTAAAATTTTGTCACACCAATATATCAATTATGTACAGTATCTGACGATAATTTTTACACGTAGTGATACAACAAAGCAATTGTATCTACATCTTGAGCAATAAAAACATAGTATGTATGCACATTTTATAGATAGAATGCAATAATCAAATGATAATATTGAAAACATTATTGAGAGACCATCTCATCACAAAAAGAGAAATCAGATACCATCAGTATACTGTATACTACAAGAGAGCTGCGCATTTTTCGATCTTGAGGATATCTCAGGTTATATGTAGATATGTGATTAAAACAAAAACTTGTTGTAGCACATTATGGCAGCAATGAGCAGCGCTGAATTCTACAGAAATAAAATTTAAAGAAATAATTGCTGCGGTGAATACTCTTGCCCATAAGAACCATATCAAAACAACCAAAGAAACAAACTTTGATTTGTTGATCTTCATCTTGAAGTAAAAGTTCCGCTTGCCATTCTTTACATAAAGTTACAGCAATTTCGAGAGGTCTCGTAAACATAGTTAACAAGTAATATATTCTCGCCACTGTAAGTATAAAAACTAAAATGTATATATATTGTAATAAAATACGATAGCAAATCTTACGTGTGCCTAAAATATTTGTAGCGCATTAGGGCAAAAATGACCACCACGGTAAAAAAAAAACGTCGGGGAAAACAGCGATTATAAAAAGCCGAAAATCTATGGGAAAGATAAAGTCAAGAAAACAGGCACCACACAGAACACACAAAAACTGAATTGAGATAACCATAAGAACTCTTATTTATGTCACTGTCGTACATTAAGGCAGTATCAATGTCGTTGTCTGTTATACATTACATGCAGCGCGTACCCTCTACTATATGCTATATGTACTACATCGTATGTATGGCACCGTAAAACATGAAGGAACTGTATTTATTTTAGCACATAATGGCAGCAGTGACCCGCCGTAAATGTTTCCTGTACTCTATGTCTGCAACAGAATCCATAAATGTTCATGATGTGCACGGTCTTCATATGCTAGAGGCAAGTTGTATTGATACAAGGCAGCATTAAAATGAACATCGCTCATATGAACTTAATAGTTTTTGCTATAATGCACAGTTTGCTGATGTCGCTGATCGCAATTATTTCTACAACTTCGAAATATCGGGTTTCTATCTTAAATTTATTTAGCATCGTACAACTTAGTCTAATTATTGTTGATAGTAAGTAATACATTTTACAGAACAAAAAAAAATAAAAATAAACCAAAAATAATCAATAAACAAACAAACAAACAGTCAAAATAGCCAAGGAAAGAAAAAAGACAGAACAAAACAGAAGCAGATGAAACAAAAGAGTAAAAAAAAGAAAAACAACAACAAAAAAACCAAGACAAAACAAAAACAAAAACGAAACAAAAAAAAAACAAACAAACAAAAAAAAAACCCAGAGATTAAAAATGAGGCCCTGAAACCCAAATTTACTGTGTTGTTTGCAGTTGTTTAAACTGAAATCATTCTACAACACCTCATGTGAGTTATTGTCCATTATATCATTCATTTCTTGTCCTGATCTTAAAAAACATAAAGGACAGATGCTGGAAAATAATAGGCAAATGTTAAGTTTTTTCAAACCACAACAATTTCATGCTTCAGTGATTTCTAATATAACGACTGAGTAATCATGGGAAATACCTTTCAATTGTTCTCTGTACAAGTCGCCTTTATGTATTTATTTTTTTTTGTTTACATATCTGTGGATTACGCTTTATTTTTTCATTTTTTTTTTTTCTTTTAAAAGAACAATCACTCCCACTCCCACTTCCCTTTCTCCTCTAGCAAAGATAATCCAAGATTGCGAAAGAATTTGCTTCAGCTTTACATTGAATACATACATTGTATCAATATTAAATTTTTATTACCATGTAAATAACGGGAAATAGCAAATAGCAGTACATATAATATTTCGTCATAAATATAACGGAATAAAATTAAATATACTTTGACTTTCAGGAACTTCGGATGTTCAGAAAGAATATTTGGTAAAACTGAGATAATACTGCAAAATAATTCAGCGTACCGAACTAATGTGAAACAAACGTTTTCCCGCAGACTTGGTACATGCATTTCTAAGGAAGATTCTGGTTTTAACGTTTCATATCGCCAGCTTGTTTGATTATTGCTGTTAACTAAAATAAGAGGTGCGAACTCACATCGTATGGGTGATGGACGACAGTGGTCGCAAACGGTTACCAGAATTGATTAAATTGATTGCTTTTTGCTTGTGTAATGCCAAATCAGCAATATTTCAATTATATAGTTACTGTAGCGAAAACAAATAAGCATTACAGTTGTGTAATCCCACCAATAACACAAGCTAATGCACTTCCATCGAGTCCAAAAACCTCCATTGCATTTTCAGGTGAATATCCTACCAAAAAGGTGAAATCCCATAAACACCTATGTGTTTAAAAGCCAGGGTATATCCATCAAACGCACCTCGAAACCCCAAAACTAATGATTACTTACTTACTTATCCTCTTCGAGCCTGGTGGCGGATAAGGCTGTAACCAGGTATCTCTAAGCGTCTCGATCTTTGGCGATTTTCTCCATTTCATCCCAGGGCTTTCCCATACTTTTGAACTCGTTGGTCATTGTTCTGTGCCAGATTTCTTTGGGTCTTCCCCTGTTCCATTTACCATCTGCTGGTGTTCATTTTGAAAGAACTCGTGTGATATTGTTCGAGTCTCTAATGGTGATGTGTCCAAACCACCTTAACCTGTTTTGCTGAATCTGGCTCATGATGTTAGTCTGACCAGTTTTTATACAATAATTGATTTGTAATTTTTCTTGGCCAGCAGACTCGACAGATCTTTCTTAGGCATTTGGTGTTGAATCCTGAGAGTCAATTTTTCTTGGCCAGCAGACTCGACATATCTTTCTTAGGCATTTGGTGTTGAATCCTGAGAGTCATTGGATGTCTTTCTGGGTGACCCTCCAGAATTCTGATCCATAAGGAAGAACAGATAGGTGACATGATACAAAACTTATGATCACTTGATTCAAAATAAGAAGAAGTCACCATGGGCTGCACGCCTTAACTTTCGCCCACTGTGGGAATGCCAGAAACTTACCTCGAAACACAGAAAACAGGAATTACCATCGAAATTTCTATCCCGCCTCCAGGACAGCCAGGATATAAAAATCAGATGCATCTCGAAAGTTCTGATCGTGTGATTCAATGATCCAATTAGGATGTACCTCGAAAGGAGAAGTTACGGTGAGGCCCCTTTTTTGCCCCTTGAATTAGGAAATCATAAAGTGCAACTTCAAAACTTATGGCCTGACAAGCAATCCTTGCCTATAGAAAGCACGGTGATGAAACCCTGCTGAAATCAAATATTGCTAGAACTTTCTTAAGTAATTAAAAATACAACATAATATGATGACTTCTAATCAGAGAACTCGCCCAGAGGGAACCCTAGGATATAGAAATTATATCCTGTAACTTCGACATGGAGGGTGCGGTCGTGCTCGATGAAAGTGCACAACCAGTACGTCGAATGGACTGTTCCGTGTACGTATGTACGCTAAAGAGTCCAACGACCAATATCATATACCAAGTTTCGCAATAATATGTCGTGAAATGTAGCTTCACGATACTGCAGAAAGTTGGCCGAAAGGAAAAAGAATATTAAACAAAATAAAAATAAACGGAAGAATGTCAATAGGTCTTTCCACTGAAAAATGGAAAGACCTAATAATGGTACGGCAATTCCAATGAGAATTCTCACATGAATAGTAATAAAATCAATATTTAATTACACGCAGCAAGCACTCAGGAGAAACGATAAATGTATGAAATTCATATAACAGAACAACCTACAAAATATATCAAGACAACCTACAAAATACCTTTCGCAGTGAAGCTGACCTACATGTAGTACAAATGA
>JAOXYH010129597.1:0-10262 GCA_028566455.1 Botula fusca
GATATTAATTTTACTAGACAAGGTAACACTCGGAATGATGAAGCCATACTTTATAGCGGATTTGGCCAATGAAAGAAAAACAAAATTTAATTGTTAAGGTCTAATTCTCATATTGTTGGATCAAATTTTCAGACGAATACAAATATTGACTGTTGATAACTTCGGAATCCAGTGGAAAAACTAACTGTGTTTGCAAGATACTTTAATTATCTGAGTGAATGCAGTTGGGGCCTGGCCCTGGGTCGGTCTCAGGGGCTCCGTCTACAGAGCTGTCCGGGCGCGTCCATTCGGTGGTGGATAGCGGAATGCCTTGTCGTTTCGGGGAAGCCAGGTCACAATACGGAAAGCTTGGCGGTGAAACATTGTAGAATAACTGTGGAGAAACGCCACGGTCCTTTCAGGTAAAGATCCCTTCTATACATATGTATAAGAGAAGGCCTCTTGGGGCCGGATAGAAGGCTAAATTTCCAGTCTCTAACCATCCCCTTTTCCAGTGGCAGCCAAAACTGGGTGCCCCGGTCATCCCACCCACCTTCATTTTCAAAAATGTTTGGAACTGATTAACTTGTTCTTGTCCTGAATATAGCTGAAATATTGCTCGCTGGATGTTAAACTCCCATTAACACGATTAAACCAATAAATCAACAATTGCGGATGGCTATCCCTTTATATTTACCTTACGAGACAAGATATCACTCCGATTGATGAAGCTATATGTACATTTAGCGGATTTGGCGAAGTGGTCTAAGGCAATTGTCGTAATGAAGGCGATTAGTTTGGTGCGATCGTAAAATAGATCGACAACTTGGCATGCCGTTTGGTTTTTTTCCAAATTTTTATGATCTGCGGAAAAAACTGTTGAAAAAGGATAAATAAACCGTGGAATGCATAGCATTAACATACTGGTACTCCCACTTACGTCTTTTGTGAATCATAAAAATGATGGAGTATAAGACAAACAAGATTGAAACAACAACAAAACACTCTTGTCCCAAAACTATTCATAATGTAGTCGTGTTTGAAGATCATATGTCTAAGAAATAGCAAAAAATGAAGGAATATGGTGTATAAACTCATGACACAAAATTCCTACACGCACTTGACAAACCTTAAGCAAAGGATTTTTAGTCTTGAAACTTTATCAAAATCTGTCTTGGAAAGCACTGAACAGCCGTGCAGAATTGGGTGACTTTGACCTACATTTCATGCTTGATTGACTTTGGTTAAAAGTTTGAGTTAAGAGCCATTTTTTTAATACTAAAGTGCAAACAGATATGAAACTTGGTCACTGAATTTTGCTCTGATTCATCCTTAGGGTGTCTGCTTTAAAATTCCATTAACCTACATGTATGCATCAACATGGCTACTGTTGCTATAAATAAAACATGGGGTTAAAATAAAAACGACCAAATATTTATCTAAATGGCAAAACAGCTTTGTATTCACATGGAAAAAGGCTAAAATTTCAACTGCAGGGACATGATAAGGATTTGTTGAATACATATTACGGGTTTTTTTGTGAACTTTGAACTTTTGCCGATTGTGACCGATTATGCAAATTAGGCAAAAATAAACCATTTTTTTTAAAATAAAAATCTCTTCCCCTGAAACAACAAGGCCAACTTGGACAAAATTTGACCTGAATCATTCTTTGGATGTCTACTTTTAAATTCCATTTGGTTATCCTATCCATCAACCAATATGGCTGTTGTTACTATTAATAGTATGAGGGCGGGTAAAATAACCTCTTAACATCTCCCGGGACAAATTTGCCATTCCAGAGTTGACAAATCTTACTTTTTTATTACACATGATAATGAAAAGAAATTTTGGAGGATGTAAGTTGACTATAATCATAAAATAAAAAGAAAATGGATTTCGAACCCTACCCTACCCTAATGCAAGGGTAAATTGGCTCAAATATGAAGTTCCCATGGGGATCAAAGCTTTTAAACTCTCATTTTTAGCTTTTCCCCCATATGAACGTTTTGTTCCATTGCCAGGCGCAGATCCGGACAATATTTGAAGGTAATTTCCACTAAAACAAGGTAGTTTCATAATAAAATTTGGAATTCTACTCTTATTTTCGACAATTTCATATAAATTTTAGATTCTAAAACGGGGGGTGGGTCAGAACTGATTCACAGTTTGAAATGTAGGGGTCTTTCTTGAATTAAAGGGTTCAAAATGCGTTTTCCAATTCATTTATTCACCGACAACTCATACATTGGCTCCAGGTATATCTAGCAGCCTAAATTAATGTCTATACAAAGATACACTGTATTGTTTAGTTGCAAACTAGGGTTGCTATGTTATCTTTCCAACTCGTCCTCAAAATGACAAGTGATACAAAATTCCGCGTTCCTGCAGTTTCCTTACACGTTAATTGAACCCCAGAAACTGTTTTTATGTTTGATTTCAACCCGAAGGGTACAGTTCTCAAATATTTACCTTACTGGCGACCACACTGAAAGACTGGTCGGTAGCAAATAAAGAAAAATTGTAAAACATCAATTATGTTTTATTTGATTCAATTCTTTCAATGATTCTTTAATTAAAGAAACGACAGTACCCTCAGCGTGACTATCGTATTGCAGGCCTCTTACCCTAGATATTTAATCAGGATTATAAAGTATTTACTATATATCAAAGATTCAATAAACCGTTGGAGCAGTCAGGAAACGACCGCTAATCCCCTCGCCCGTTGTCCAAAGTCAAACAAGTATAAAATGTACGTCAAAGTCACCTTATTGTTGTGTAGCTGTTAGGTACTATCACAGATGAATTTAGAGACCAAGTTTCATGTCTGTTTGCATATTAGTATTCAGGAAATTGACTTTAACTCAAACTTAAACCAAAAGTCAATCAAGCATGAAATGTAGGTCAAAGTCAACCAAAATTTGCACTAAGTCGTTATAACCAGTTAGTAAGTCGTTATTAAGTGTTAGCCATGTCGTTATAACGAGATAGCTAAGTCGTCATGCACAACCCCTTAGCCAAGTCGTTATAACGAGATAGTTAAGTCGTTATAACGAGACAGCTAAGTCGTTATAACGATTAGTAAGTCGTTAAAACGCGTTAGCTAAGTCGTTATAACGAGTTAGCTAAGTTGTTATAACGATTTAGTAAATAGTTATAACGACTTAAAAAAGCCTCCCATGGCACGAATAGGCTTTCGTAGTTTTAAGTGTCATTTTTAAAATAAACATAAAAATCAATTAGTGCTATTTAAGGTCGTCTTTGTAAAATGGTTACGAACTCACTACATTTGAACCTTTTTTTTCATATAAAGTCGCTAAAATCCACTTACAGATATTTTAAATTTCAGCATCTTAAAATGATTATACCTAAAAAATGTAGTCTGAAAAAACGAAACGCATAATACGTTTTCGGAAATTTTAATCAGCGTATCTGAAATAAAACAAAGTGTGATACATTTCATACCGACATTGATGCATCGGATGTGCACATTCCACAACATGCAGCTATCACTGCCCCGCAACAAATTTCCACCAGTATTCACCAAATGAATGAAATTTGTGCTGCCGCCCATGTCATGACGTTATCGTAGCCGAGTCTATCTACTTCTGATACACAGGCTCGACTGAACGGGTCATTTCAACACGGTACGTACGAGTTTGTCTATTTCGTCTTTTAAGCAGACGACGTGAATCAAAGTCAACGCCAGTTCCTCAATGTCCAGACCCTCAATGAACCCTTCGAAAATAGGGTCCAGTGAACGAATGCGATGTCGTCAAAGCCAGTTACGGACTGTGTGCTAAATTTCTTATCAAACCTAGGGAACAAACAGCAGTTATCAGTGTGGCAATTACATTAGTCTACTTGGTGGAAAACCCGAATAACGCAGTCTTGATCCTAAGTACTGACTTTAGAATGGTCATCTGCTGAGACCAAGTATAACCGGAAACTCTGCGAAAGGAGTGAAATGATCGTATTTTGTTTGGCGTTGAAATGGCTTACTTTGTGATTTGCAAGCTTGACGATGTCCGATTTCATTGTTATGCAGCAGTACAAATCTTGGCATGGGGTATTTAACATGTACCAATCAAATCCATACTTTATAAACGATAGTTAAACAGATGATTCCACAGTTTTCAGCTGAACCACGCACTCATTTTTTACAGGTTTATTGTGTCGCCTTTGCCACATTCATTGTTTAGACGCTCTCTGTTTGAAATGACCATTTAAAAACTAATCTCAAAAATAGCTGACGTATAATTATATTAACTAAAGCAGAAAACTTAATTTATCTATGCGTTCCCTTGCAAGTACATGCAGCGTGAACCACGTTCCGCTACATAGATGACCTGTTGTCACTTAACGATTCAGTATTCGGTGACCCTTTACCGCACATATCCCAAGGAACTCGGTATCAAGGACACCACGAAACCATGAGGTCAGCCACATATCTTAACCTATACTTTGAAATAGACCTAAAAGAAACCTGTTGACCGAACTTTTTGACAAACGCGATGCCTTCTTTTTTTCAAATAGTAAATTTTCCATTTATCTGTAGCAAAATCCCATCTTCACCAACGTCTGGAGTTACATTTCATACGTTATTCCAGGGCATTTGACCACTACTAGTATCAAGATGTTTTACATCTCGCAAAACTCTCACCAGATGCAATTCAATAGACCATGTTACCGTGTGGTATGGGGCTTACCTATAAGTTTCACATACTAACCTCAAGCATGCGCATGATCGGCTTATTCATCCACTGTGCGACATGACAACAGATTAATTGTTGACTATGTACTAGCACAGTGAAAATGGCACAGTCTGTTGGCCTAGCACAAAGCAGGACTCAGATTATTTTATTGAATATATAACTTGTTCTACCCATGATATACTTGAAATACTGTTCATTTGGCTATACAATGATTCTTTGGTAAAGCATGGTATTGAAAAGCAAGGGTCCAATTGTTCATGCAAAAAGGGCCAAATTCATATTGTTATACTTTCTTTTGCTTAATTTTTGGAGCATTCATTGTTGTCAGATTTGGATACAGCTATTTACGTGTAGCTGACCTGATCCAAAGGGTTATGTTAGTTGTTACTACCTCTGGGTGTCCATCATTCGTTTGTCTGTCGTTAGCGTTTCACATTTTAATTTTCTCATCTGAAACATCAAGGCCTATTTAAACCAAACTTGGCAGGGATGGTTCTTGGGTGATCTGCTTTCAGATTTATATCAGAGAGCCCTATACTCCATTCAAGATGGCCACAATTACTAAATATGGAAATTACATCAAATGACCAAACCGGCTTTATTTTAAGACACATCTGTCTCAGATTTGAACTGTAGTGTATCTGAACTATGATAAGCCCTATAACACATATATATTCTCCCAAAATGGTGGTTGTTACTAAAATATAACTTTATGGAAACGTAGGCTTGTGACATGATCATGCATGATCATAAGACTCAAAATTGCAATTGCTGTTGACGCATGATGTTTATTTTATTAGCATCCAAGTAGTGGTTCTTTTCACAAAAATGGCTGCTGCTATATTCTACATGTAAATATACAATGCACTTAGGCTTTTGACAAAAATTGATTTGTTTAGAATGGCTAAAACTGCTTTATTTTGAGCCTGATTTGGATCAAATTTGATCTACATATGCATGATTAAGAGCTCTTTAAAGAACAAATATAATGGGATATTAAATCAACTTTTGCAGATTGCAACTGATTATGGAAATTAGGCTTCAATTAGAAGAAAATCATTAAAAAATTTTCTTGTCAGAAACACAGGTCCAGTTTGAGCAAAACTTAGCCTCAGGTGGTCCTTTTCGAATTTGCAGTATCCAGCAGCCCATCCTCCAATCTAAGTTGCCTTCTATTACTAAAAATAAAAATTCACCAAATGGCAGAAACCCATTTAAGCCTGATTTGGCTCAAGTTTGAACTGTAAATGGATGATTGTGCGCTCTTTAATATATGTAAGGAGCCTTTATTTCAACTGTTAACTTTTGTCAATTTTGTCCTTTTATGCAAATTGAGTATATATTAGCAAACATTTAAAAATCTTCTTATCTGTAAGGCCAATTTCAACTAAACTTGACTTGAATGGTCCTTATATGATCCTCTTTTAAAATTTGTCTACACTCCTTCATAGATGAAATAATTTTTCCCAAAACGGGCAAAACCGCTCTATTTTAATACTTTCAAGCCGGAATTAATTTTTGGAAATTCCTCATGTTCGAGAGTTTGCAAACTTATGCAAATTATACGAATATGAGCTGAAACTTGATAATGGCTTTGCTGCTGGAGATATATGAAGACATGACGAAGATGGGGATGGGATGGTGGGTGGAGGGAAAGGCTGGTGGGACAACCCGCCACCCCCACCCCCACCCAATAAAAAAGTCGATTTTGACACTTTTTAGGCCATTTAATGGAAGGCTGAAGGAAGGTCTGACAGACCTTACCCGTTGTCTGAATGTGTGTTATTCACTTACCTTTGAAAGTAAAGAAAATGAAGGAAAAGTATGCCAACATGTCGATGGATCAATGGAAGTCCAGTGGTGTCAAAATCTGTATTTTTCCTACTTTTGCAGACTGCAATCGATGTAAACAATTCATAGATTTTTCTAAAATTATTTGGAGTGGTGTCTGAGAGGCAAGGGTCTCTGCACCAAATATTGACACCAAGAGCCATTGCTTCAGCTGTACAGTCAGGAGGCTATGAAGTCAGCCAACCCCCTACAAAACTTACTCATTTTCGTCTTTTGGGCTTGCTAAGCACTATGTAAAACACTTAATGTTCCTGTCCCTTCTTGTATTTATCATATTGTCGGACGATTCCTGTGCCCATCAAGCCCAAGCAACTGCTTCAGATATGTATGGAACGCCATCAGGGCCAAAACAAAAAGTGACCGACATAGCGATGATGCCTTAAGGTATCATTCGGCCTGAGAGTTTTAAGCCAGACTGAACTCAAATTGTAACAGTATTTGCATAATTAAGAGGTTTTTTTAATCAAATGTGCAACACAGGCTCACCTGAACATCAGATATTTTTAAAAAATTGGCCCATGTTGGCTGAGCAATGCAGAATCCAGTGGGCCTCTTACAAGTCTTTGTTAGAGCTTCAAAATTTTACACATTTAAGTGATACATTTCATAACAGCCCAGCAATTTTTATACCCCTAGCAATGAAGTTGCAGAGTGTATACTGGTTTGACTCCAGAACTTTTGAACCAAATTAAGGATTATCTTATTACTGTTCACAAATGTTAACCAGCATGAGCTATGTCATGAATCCTCATTGCTGAGCCATCAATGCCAAGGTCACAAATAGAACCTAAAGGTTATTAAGATGCATGTATTATATGTTTTCTTTGACTTATGTCCTTCCTGTAACCTTTGAACAAAGTGAAGGATTGTATTAATATTTTGCACAAATATAAGCATCACCTGATTAATGCTGAAGTCACAAAAAAAACCTCAAGCTCTGGTGACCTTTGACCTCAATCGTCGTAAATGAATCTCTTTTATTATAGAACCTGGATTGTGCAAACTTGGTATATGGGCGCATCATGAACCTCAAGCTTTGGTGACCTTTGACCTCAATCGTCGTAAATGAATCTCTTTTATTATAGAACCTGGATTGTGCAAACGTGGTATATGGAAGCATCATGGAATAGTGGTATGTCAGGTATCAAAACTACATGTAGGTTACAATGGCCTTGACTTTGATCTTTTACCTAATAAAACCATGTGCGGTACATATCTCTTTGACTATATAACATACGGTAACCAAACTTGATGTATAGAAGCATCATGCATGGAAAGATATAGGTTGCATAAAAGAACTAAGTAAATCTGACCTCAACTTTGACCTTTGTTGTGTATGATTATAAGTTGAAAAGCGGAAGAGAGTATGTAGAACAAGTAATGCAGTGAGTATACTTGATAGCCTAATATGTTAAATAAATATCAAAAATTTGAAATAATTCAAAATGAAAATTCTTCTGCAGCACTAGAAGTGCTATATTTTATTAAATACTGACATATGATTGATAAGCAATGGATTGTGTATGTGATTTACGTCTTATTTAAATGGGCTGTCCCCGCACAGTTCCTTTCTTTTCCAGTCTTTATGGCCTGGTAAAATGGGTGACAGAACTAGACAGATTTTTTATTAACCAATTTTGGACCTACATGGGGCATACAAAGTTGATATCATACAAAACGATATGGGAAATCTAAAACTAATAAAAATATAAGCAAACACTACAGTATAATATTTATGTTCAGGACAAGACATCAAACAGTACATTAGAGTATGCTACACAGTCATGGGGTATAGCCTCTACGGCTTTTTTCTCGAGGGGAGACCAGAAAATAAGACGATTTCCGGAGAGGAGAACAGAAAATAAATGTAAACAAACCGCGTCGGTCAAACTTGGGTACGAAAAAGTCTTTACAGTATACAGCTACAAGCCGTATGTTAATTCTTTATGAGTGCATTCTTTAGTTGAAAGGCTACAGTTTTATCCTATGTATCGTCTATTACATTAAATGTTTAACTTTTTGATCCAATTCATTTCAAACAAGGTTCATTTGCACCACGATACAATACTTTCTGAAAAACTGTCAGTCATATCAATCGGTCTATATAAATTAATGATCACGGTACAAGCCCGATTCTTAGCGGATGTTAAGTGGGCAAGCCGGTTCAGTATGGAGGAAATGATGGTCGCTGTAAAAAGGATCGTAAATAATATCAACTATAGGGATTAAAACCAAAAAATCATTTTCAAGCAAGATATAGCACAATAATTATTTTGCGGCAGATCTATTGGGTATAATCTTATAGTTCTTTTTGAAGGGGTTTGTTTCCGATTATCAATAAATACCAACTCTAAAACTGGAATAAATACTCGGTAAGTTTTGCGAAATACATGCAAATACTTCCAATTGCTTATGTAACAGTAAGCAAGAGAATAAAATTTGTGAATTGTATGTAATTTTATACCAATTATGCTGACAGGTTAATGTGAAATTTTTTATGCACAGGCTAACTTTGAAACGAGTTGGGGTAAAAAGTAAAAGGGTTTCGAATTATGTTATGCATGTCTATTTAAGCAAAGATAAAAGTAAAAAATAGGCAAATGTTGTCAAATTTTGCTGTATAATTATAACTTTTTTAATCTACGACCGCTTTTCTCCTCTCAATAATAGAGTACACTGTTCCTGCTCTCCGAAAAGCGTAGAGGTTATATCCTTCCAGAGAATCAGTATAACTTCTTGGAAATTTTATTGTTAAATGCTCTCCAACCTCTGGTAATATTTGGATTCTAAAAATTCGTTCCTTAGCTGAAATGAAGTAGGCAATAATAGTCCAGTAGCCAGCATTCCATTGGCATGACATCATTTTACATTTGAAAATGAAACATTCCTCTCGACTTGTGTTTTCCATTCATAAAAAATTAAGTTTGTAATTCTAAGCGTTACTTAGCAAAAGTAATTCGAAAAAGGTTTAAGAATTAGTGTTCAACAAACAAAGTTATCAAACATATCTCATTTATATAACCTGATGTCGAAACGAGAAAGTATTTCAGAGACCATAAAAAATATAATAAAGGATTGTAAAATATTTATAGTACTATAATATATCACTAAAACTTGTCTGGTATCGACTCCAGACTTACAAAATGTACAAAAAAGAAACAGAAAAAAAAACAGTATGTATTATTTTCAAAAATAGAGACTAAATATTTAATGAACTTGAAACTTAATACTGAGAGTTCACATCCAAAGTATGCAATTCAAGTGCGTAAAATAAAGAAATAGCGATTTAAAGGATCTGGAAAGTATACTTTCATTTAACCCTAGTGAATTGTGCTCAACAGCGGTCTTGAAAATACAATATTGCAGATAAAAATAGGTATTTCTTGATTTTTTGCCGTAAATCTGAAAAAATAATAATTAAGAACGAGCTTTAAGGCTTAGAACGTACATTTCCTATCCCACCAGATGTACCGTTTCCAAAAAGAAGAAAAACAAAACAAAAAGAAATGAGAATAAAATAGAGAAGCACACATGTACAAGGCTTCCGAGAAATGAAATATAAGTCTGCCGCAATATCCATTCTGTGGTAGATGGATAAAGGAGTAGGGCCACGAAGGGCACATTTCGGTCCTGCAAAATAGAGTAAGTAATATCATGATATGATATATGTTCCGGACTTCCTAAGACATTCACTTTTAAAAATTAAAACAGTTTATG
>JAOXYH010129706.1:0-10262 GCA_028566455.1 Botula fusca
GATTGGCAGAAAGTTGTCATACTCCTGACTTGGTACAGGCATTTTCAAATGAAAATGGTGGGTTAAACCAGGTTTTAGATCATGCGAAACCTCCCACTTACATGACAACTTTTATAGTTCTGTATGAAATAGCCTAAAAAGCTACAGTAAAGACAACCCAGTACTGTACAATGGAACGATAAACCAAACAAAAATGTACTGTAAGAATTAGCAAATATTTCAATGTTATCAAACCATCCTTAATCATATCTGAACTGGTAACTGAATATTTTTCGAGAACGTCTTGATATCTTCCAAAAAAGTTTTTGAAAAAAATGTCACATGCTTTTCACAATAGACTAGAACTTACAGTAATAGATCATAAGGTTTGTATAAACCCGTCACGACTAGTATTGTTCAACTTTCGGAAATCTTTTTTGTAACTTAAGGATTTTTCTCTCCCTGGAAATGTCGGGATAACATTATTTCTTGAATTTTCATTTTGGAAAGTAAAGTTTCTTATTTTTAAATGGATTAAACTCCTAAAAATTTTTAAATTAAATATACCTAAAAGTCCTAAATAACTATTTAAAATTTTGATTCCTGTCACCACAGTGTGTTCCTCTAGTGTTCACCTTGCCAGTACTGTCCTTATTAAGTAACCCAACCGGAACAATGACTTGAATAATTTGGTGCTATTTTTGATATAAACTTTCGAGAAACTTTTTGAGATACTTTTATATTTCTTGATTTTGTCATTTACAATTGTTGAATATGATGTTGTGATATATATAAAATATAATAAACTTAATAAAGTTTTGAGTCTTATTGCCAAGCTTAAAGCTTATCACAGTGGAGCGAACTATGAGTTTGGATTGCCATGTCTACAAAACATATGTTATGACAATGTCGTTGTCAAGGTCGCATTGAGTTTTCATGTGGATTGGCAAGTCCATCTCTCTCCAGGGCACCTACCTAGCTCGCTTGTTACATATCCATTTATTACTGACACCAAATTATTTACCTGAGTTGTCCAATACTTAGTATTGGGAAAGTCGACTCGAGGGCCCAAAGTTGATTGAACTTTCATTTGTTTATCCATATCGGATTGAAAGAATTACATGAAAGGTTTTCCAACTCAGGTGAAAGTAAGCTAAGTATTCTCTCCGAGATACCTATCTGGTACATGGCTTTTGGTCGACGCCAACTATATCTTGTAGAGAAGTGTAATCTGGATTAACAAATTGTATTTCAATTTATGCACCGAGCTACTGTTATTCAAGAACAAAGTTGAAATCACTTTCAAGGCGCTTTGTCTCACTATACAATATTTGCTCGAATTAGTGCTTCATTACCGTTTGCCCTTTAACGCCAAAGAATTATTTGTGACGTCAGTTGTGTGTTGACTGTATTAGAAAATATAAATCTGTCTTTTATTCATCATGAAAAAAATTATCCAATCAATACTATTATCATCACTTTGCATCTGTCGATCAGTCATTGATAGTTTCAGCCTCTCTTATCATTTTGCAATTTAATGTTTCGCTTTATTCAGAGCCTCAGTAAAGTTGCATGAAGACAATTAGCCATAAACCGTTATGAAGCTGTCAATCACAGAGAACATAAACAATAAATTGTCCTAGAAAAAAATAACATCTGAGTAAAATGTAATTTTTAAATGTCAAAAAATTTTCTAATGTGTGACATTACCAATGTCAGAAAGGAAATTATTTGATCTAGTTCCAGGACCACTTTTTTCACATTTTCCCGATAATCAGTGTTTGCTGTCTATAATCATTTCAGGCCATAGGAACGGGGACATATAATAAAAATTGATTTCAATCATAATTGTAATGACAAAACTTATTTGAACATAAACTGTTGTGATAAATGAATTTTCGTTAATTCCATGTTTAAGAAAGACGAAAATTTAAACCCCTTGAAAAAGTCTTGAAAGACAAAAATTTGAGCCATTTTTAGTTCTTTTTTACATTTCTTTTCAGCCCCTTGAAAAGGTATTTGAAAGACGAAAATTTGGGCCACTTTTTAGTTCTTTTTTACATTTTTTATTTTCATGTATATTTTGTTTTTGGACTTTACATTTTAAATGTAGCTTTACCTGATCATTTTACTGTTCATATTTATCACTAATTAGGCCACACCTTAACATTCATAATTGTGTTATGCTTAATATTGCAGATAACTTGGCATTACTTCTGGCCTCACGGCAATAAAACTTTGCTCAGTGCTTGGAGTACGATAATCGTGCTTGAAACAGCAAACCCAGCATTTAGATTGGTTGATTATGAAGTCTGAGTATACAAATCGTAAAAAGATTTATGATGGCAAGGCCTATGTTGCCAAGTGAACTGTCAACAGCCATATTTACAGCTATAAAAAGGGCCTTGACAGCTACTACGATACTTGTTATCCATGTAGTTGTTTTAATTCCATCTAAATTTTTAAGAACTCTAAAAGATCTATTGGAAAATCTCAGATTTTTGTTACTAAAATATAACAAAAGTTTTTATACCAAAGTTCCAGATAAACAGCTGAAGACTAGACTCGGAGATATATATACGTCATTGTTTCTCGAAGAAAAACGGACACATGGATACAACTGTATTGGTTTTGGCAGAAATTCCACATATTTTGTGGAGAAAGAAACCAAATCATATTCAAAATAGCGAAAAGGCTGTGACAAAAATCCTCGAGTTTCTGATTGACAACATATTTGTCCAGTGTGGTTGTCTTGTTTTTCATCAGACGATCGGTATTTCAATGTGGACTAATTGCGCCCCTTTAATCGCCGACCTATTTTTGTACTCCTCTGTGGCTTATGTCATTACAAACCTAGTACAAAAGATTGAACGGTATCTGGCCAATTCCAGTAATCTCGGCTTACGTTATAAAGATGACGCCTAGTCAGTGAACAATTCACGATTCAGTTATTTTCTTCGCCTCATCTATCCCAATAACCTCGAGATAAAGGACACCTCCGTCAAAAGATAAGCCTCATATCTGGACCTGCTCTTACAATAGACGGAAGAGGAAACCTACTGATCAAACTGTATTTTCAAATAGTCATATCGCCATTTATCTGTAGTAATTCAGTTTATACGTTATTCCAGAACATACGGCCATTATCAGGATTTTTACATGGTGCCAAACTCTTTGCTGGTAGGCTTTTTGGATCGAAAAGTCTACTGCCGCCATCATGATTGTGTGGACAGTTATGATGTGTCCATCACCACCATTAGCCCAGACTTGTTCCACTTTTTATAGGCTTTATCTTTCGTTTCCGGATGTGACCTACCGAATATAACATGAGCAACCCAGTGGGTGTTTCTACAAAAACAGAGGATGTTTACTCTACCGGCACACCTGGTCCTTTCTCCGAGAGGATGTTTACCCTACCGGTGCACCTGGTCCATTCTTCCGGTTTTTGTTGATCATTTAATTCAATAAAATTATGGAGTTATTTCCCTAATGTAAAGCTCTGTCCGTAGATGGTTTTGGCTTCCTATTTCGGTCATTTTGGTATGTTCTCGCCTTTACAATTTTTATGATTACAGTTGTGGTCTTCACACTTTTTCAACGTGCACGACATAATTTGATACGAACACGGTAATTCAAATTCTAACATGAAGAAAAATTAGGTCTAGACTATCATCATTCTTCATCTATATTTCTAACCTGTACCTTGAAATATCTAGCCTACTAGCTTCTTTCTTCATTTCTACAAATTGCAAATTTACATATCGAATTCATACCCGAAATTTTTATTGAAAAAGAAGAAATGCAAAAATACCGTTCTTAGTTTATATATAAGCCTTTAGACTGACTAAAACAAATTAGAAATTAGGTACATTAAAATTAGCTAGCAAAGATGAGTGTCTTGTATGGAATGAATCCGTCAAAATATGTTTCATGTAACATTTAGCGGTGAATGTGAATTTCAGCAGTAAATATTAAAAAAAATAATATTAATGAAAACCATACCGTTACAAAATGTGATTTTTGTGCGACTCCAGGCATTTTTGTTTCTAATTTAGGAGATGTCAACAATTCTCATGTACCTGACTGATATTGAAATATTAATGTTATACTGTTATTTAATCTACATGTCTTGAATTTAAGCAGTATTTCCATATGTCCTTTGGAATTCGGGTCATTTAAATGATCTGAGACAGCTGTAAGAAAATCTTGACAGGAACTCAGGAGAATAGTGAATGGTCGACCAATTCACGTTGGAATTTGTAGAGTTTGTCCGTTAATTCTCATTATTGATGTTATTCATATCCATTTTCTTGTTTAGACTCGAATATGTTTTGTACTTTTGATTTATGATTTTCTCCTTGAAAATTCTCTCGTTCAGATCCTTGGATATTCTTCTTATTTTAATTACGGTATAAAATAGAGCATTCGTGTCTGGACATTCATGTCATATCAACTTCATAAGAATGATAAGCACTAGGGTCTTCCACCGACACAGATCTTGGTGGAACACTATGAAACCAACAGTAAATCATAGCTGTACGTTCTAAAAGAAATATTAGTCATCTACAGGTCATTATACCCGTAGTATTAGATTTCACTCAATAAAAACTGGGGTCTGCGTGGTGGAGCTGGTTTATTGTATAATCACTGCAGCCTATTACTTCTTGGTTGTGAGTCAGACTTTGAATCTGACTTTCCCGTAAATTCAAATTCGTTTTCCCGAAGCCCACTTGCTGAAACAAGAAACAGAGTTGTCGTAAACACGACCTCCTTTGATCAAGAGGCAGAATTTTCTAGTACACCTCTGGATCTTTGCATTTTGCATAAAACCAAACACACCTTGGATGACTGACGTGCCTTCAATGTCAAATCGATAGAAGACCGTAGCAAACTGTTGTTGGAGAAACTTTGCGACAGATGTTGTGCATCAAATAACCACCAAAGTAGTGATTGCGGTGAATCGATTTGCCGTAACGAAAAAACGACCCACATTACAGCGTTACATATCACATGGGTTTATTTGTCGGCCACTGGTTCACCATCTCTTTCGTCCATGTCAGAACATGGTGGGGAAGCCAGAAACACTCCTATCTCTAGTGCTATAGCTTCTGTATAATCGAAGCTCACAGAGATTTGCAAGAACTCTTACGAAGGAATCTCATATGCCAAAATGCTAGATGTAACAGTATATTGGAAAAAAAACAATCCAGTGTCGGTGTTCTGTATGTATGCCATCATAAACGATGAAAGTAATCGATTGCTTGCATCTCCGAAGTTCTTCACTTTCTTCAACGTTCTAAAAAACGAACTACACGCTGTCGACGTATTCGGGTCTTGAAATCGATTGAATGGGAAACTCTAAAACTTCCTGAAATATCCTGAACATGATAAGTTCAAAGTTCATCTTCTGATCGGAAGGAACCTCCTAAAAGCATGCCATGTGCCCGATCAACGTTTTGGTTCGCCCAAAGCTCCTTACGCATTGAAATTGAAATTGGGATGGTTGATAACAGGAAGAACGCATACGGACAAACAACAAGCTCTTTCAGAGGTACATGAGAAGAAGACATGTTTGTTACCTGCTGTTCAACAAGACAAGCTACTGCACGACCGCAGTATGAACGCAATGATAAACTCCCATCCGTTCACCAAGTTTGAATAAACATCATAGCCACTTTTCCTTTGGTCAACTAATCTGAGCAAAGAGAAAAGGAAGTACTCCTGAACCTTAACATTGTTCAGCTAAATATTGATCAAAATAACATAGTCGTTGACTCGACTAACATTTTGGAACAATCATTCGACCCGAAGGGATCCTTGGAGGCAACCTTAAGCCGAGAAATTCCATGTCACAGGAGTAGTAGTATTCCCACGACAAAGACCGTGGATTCTTATAAGAAAGATGGATTTCGTTCACAACAACCCGTGTGTTCCCTTGAATCTGTACGGATGACTTTTCATACTTTTGATGTTGGAAACAATTCGTGGCTAGCCACAGCGTGAGGGACATTTCAAGGAGTATTCCGTAGTGATTTTAAGGGTTTTGCATCATGTGATATAAGTAGTCCTGGGTTTTGTGTTACAGGTTCATCGATGAAGGTAAGTCCTGACTTTTTGCGGGAGTGTGTCTCGGGCTTGTCGTTTAGCGTAAGGGATGTTATGCAAAGGGATAAAAAGGGAGCTTGTAGATTTGATGGTTGACCTATGCTATGGGTGAGGTTCCTCGGCTTGAATTACACATCTGTAATCAATCAACCAATCATCTTGCTTTCTGTATGTTTTTTTATCAAATAAGAAATTTTTAATTTTTAAGAAAAAATTTTTATCGACGTGTTGATGAAATAAGATTTTACTAATTTTTTTAAATTGATCAGGATTTTTTTTCCTTTTATGTAGCCTTGCAAACTATTCCAGTTTTTGATAGCATTATAGAAAAAAGTGGTAGACTCGACTCCTTTAATTTTAAGTACAATATTATGGTGTGTAGATCTTGTATTATATGTATGTTGTTCATTTACCTTCTTGAAACTGTCTTTCGCATAGCCAGGACATTTATGATAATATTTTTTTATGTGCATGGTTTAATCTCAATTGTTTTACTCTGTGTTCTACATTTAAGAGTCCTATACTCGATAATTCTGTCTTTTGTACACTGGATCTTGGTCCCATGCTTTTTTTATAAATCTGTGCAATTTGTAACTTGTTTTAAGTACCTGGGATACGACGTCAAACCATGAAGAACATGAATGATCAAATTGGCGCTGTGCAAGAGCGCTTTTTAACGTTTTTCTAGTCTCCATTGATAGACATTGAACGTAACCCTGATCCAGAAGCATATCAGTCAAGAGCTTTGTATAATATAAAAATCCCAATAATGGCCACATGTACTGGAATAAAATGTGAGCTTTGTAATATAAACTCCATTCGTTGGTGCGTTTTTGCAGATGGTATAGTTCACAAAAAATGGTAAATTGACTATTTCAAATGAGAATTTATCGCATACAGTTTCTTCCCTCTATTTTTAATTGTAGTCAGTGGTGTCCCTTATCTCGAGTTCATTTAGATAGATGAGGTAAAGGTACTGATCAAATCGTTAATTGTTTAGTAACAAGACGTCATCTATGGTGCGAAAGTGAGATTTAAAAAATTGACATGTCGATTGAAAATACTAATAATGTTTTCAATGTTCCTAGGCTTGTCTCTACAAGTTCCATGTTTCTGTCACATAGTGTCGAAATTTAACATTGAACGTACAAAATGCTTTTAAAACCTTGCGAGAAACTCCTGAGACAACGAAAATGATGTTTTGCAGAAATTTTCCGTGGATGTTACTCTACAAAATGAT
Organism: Botula fusca; assembly: GCA_028566455.1. Classification (NCBI taxonomy): domain Eukaryota; kingdom Metazoa; phylum Mollusca; class Bivalvia; order Mytilida; family Modiolidae; genus Botula; species Botula fusca. Next base: position 7,325 of record JAOXYH010129706.1, read on the forward strand.
TGTCTGCCAATCGGAAGTCCACGAAAGCCGTCACATAAGTAAGACGAATATGTAAATCTTTTATTTCAATGCATCTGAGACTCTCGTGCTGCTGCGCTTATTTACGTTTTTAACATTACAGAACGCCCTATAGCAGGGATTTTTTTTCATCCTTTCGAAGGTGTTAAAAGTCACCCTTCACGGAACCTCTAGAATAGGCCTGTACCTGTATTTTACACAAAATGTTTATGTTTAAATTAGAGTGCATATTGCGCCCTTCATATTTCATAGGTTATAAAAGTGCTACTTTTTCTTATCTGTTATTCGAGTTTCTAAAATCGTAGAAAATTTATTGAGCACAATTTCATTGTCAGATAAAACACAGCAGATACCAAATCGCCGTCCGACATCGTATATTAGAAAGTAACTGACAAGACCATGAACCAATAAAACCATGCAAAAAAGAACAGAGAACACTCTATCGAAATGACACACAAAAAACAAATACAGTAAAAGAATAACACAGGTATTAAATACGAGTCTTCCTAAGAATTATGCAGACACATGCATTATACAAAAACGCACTCAATTTGATCCATTATATCTCATAAAAATAAATTTTACCAGGTCGAGTAATCTGGGTACTCGGGGATATAGAAAATTTTTTTACTATTTATATAGTAGAAAATTTGGCGGAAAAATTTTCCCGCACTTTTGCTGTGAAATTTAACTGAATTATTTCCATTTATATTGCTGAGATTGCACTAACCGGTGAATTTTATGCTTTGGAGACGTAATTGTTTGATTCTTGTCAAAACGACTGCGTTCTTTAATGTTGCATGTGCCATCCCTTCTTTGGAAACCGCATTCTTCAAAGACATGTACTTAATAAAATGTTAAATGATCATATATATAGACTGTATGGTTGCATGTGGTTTCAATTTCTTTACACAAAAGACATTATGCAAAGTATCCTACCACTACACTTTTCTGGCAAAACATCCTTTATCATTTTGATAAACTGACCAATTTACACCTATTTCATACATGTAGTATGGCGAAAATGGCGTGCATGTCCATTTTTAGAACTATCAAACCGTGCAACCACTTTTAAACCCAGAAACGATGTTTCTATCTTGGAATTGATTGGAATAAAACATAAAATTTGTATTGCAAAATCCAGTGAAAATTTTTATACATAGTCATTTTCACCGTTTCTAGAAAGAAGATTATTTAAGGTATTTCCCATAGCTTCAAATATTCTGATATAATGTGGTAGCCCTCTTGGACCTCAGATTGGAAAACAATCATATATCTGTAGGTGACCATCTAAGAAAAATTTCTGTAAAACATTTGCTTAGCAGTTTCTAACAAGGTTTTAAAAGTATTTTCCGTGGCTTCCAATGTTAAACCTCTACATAATTTGACGGCTATCTTCGTAACCCATTTTGGCAAACCAAGACGTGAAATTGCAGAGGAACATACAAGGAATACACTGTTACGAAGTGAGCACAATTGCATCTATATAACGATGACACTCGATGTAGGACTTCACTATTATGTGAACTAGTAAAAATATATATATATATAGTAGCAGGTAGTATCGGAATCGATTACAGGCGAGATTATTTCAGTTTTGAAATTTTAAATTTTTCTAACTTAGCAGAAATATGCCAACTTCATGGAGTTTGAAGTGTACATGTATATTTTTCACTCTTTTCCGGATATTGCAGTGCTACTCGGATCCCAGTGTCTGAGTAAACAGTTGAGCTAGCTGTGTTGTGGCAAACAACGTCTCGTCGTTGTCTTATGAACTTCATGGGAAGTATTAAATTTTAGTTTGACAAATCATACAGAATAACGTTTCGTATGAGCATTTACATAATTTAGAATGCAGTTTTTCAGACTTGTCATTATTTTTTTATAAATATAACTATGAACGACTATCGTACATGCTTGAGGTTTGGCCGAATATAAAAACATGTTTAACCATCCATGTTCTATGGAAAACATCTGTACAAAGCCAAAACATGGCTGTTGCTTCCCATTTTCCATTCCGTCAGGTGATTGGCCGTTTTCTTTGCTATGTTGTTTTTATGGACTTCTGTTGTATATTCCTTCATCAAGAAAGATACAGCTAGGACATACTATTTATGATGTGCGATTGTACTCTACATCAGTCACATTACAATTACATAAATTACACCGGGTATATCAGATGTAAGAATGATAATCATGCATTCACTAGAAGAATATATTTTCATGACGAAGCTTGTTCTTATGTCTATGTGATTTACACACAATGAAAACAACTTTAAAATTATACATATATACATGATAACCTTAAGTCTGTTATCCGTGATCTCATCCACCAATGTTTCTAGACTATAAAAGATACACAACGGTATACCTATTTGGTGCTAGATAAAGAAAAGGCATGCTTTGTCAAGAACCGCACTGATTCTACCAAAAAGTACTCTGGTGTTGTTTGCATGCTAGAATTTCTAATCGACAATATATTTGTTGAGTTTGGAGGACATGTTTCTCAACAGACAATTGGGGTTCCAATGGGGAAGAACTGTGCACCGATTTTGGCCGATCATTTCTTGTATTCGTATGAAGAGAGGTCATACAAGGGCTACTACAGAGAAGAAGCTAGCTCAGTCCTTTAATATCAGCTTCCGCTATAAAGATGATGTACTTTAATAATAAATAAATAATCCTAACTTTAAGGATTGCTTACGTCAAATCTACATCAGTGAACTTGAAATTAAAGAGACCACTGGCACACTCACTTCTGCTTCATACCTAGACTGGTACATAGACAACAATGGACGACTGAAATCTAAACTTTATGACAAACGTGACGATTTTGACTTTTCAATTGTGAATTTTCCCTTTCTAAATAGTTATACATGTATAACTACGTTCCCTGCGTATGGTGCATACATTTCACAGT
>JAOXYH010129817.1:0-10260 GCA_028566455.1 Botula fusca
ACAGCACTTGTCCAAACAGAAAATCCTGATAATATGCACATCTCTATAAGGTGATCTAACACTCCATAAAGTTTCATAAGAATCCTGCAAGTTATGCAGGAGAAGTTGCGGACAACGTATCAAACAGACGGACAGACAGACGGATGGACGATACTCATCCAAACTGAAAATCCTGATAATATGCACATCTTTATAGGGGGATCTTAAACTCAGTACAGTTTCATGAGAATCCTGCAAGTAATACAGGAGTTGTGGACAATGTAGTTCGGACAGACAGACGGACAGACAGACAGACAGGCCGAAACCTATATACCCCCCAAACTTCGTTTGTGCGGGGTATAATTATATTTAGTGACACTAACCACCATCCAAGATGGCTGCCATTTGGGAACAAAGTTTAAAGTAGGACCCAATGGGAAAAATGTTTAGACCTCTGAATTTAAAAATTTGCTAGTTTCATATAGGGGGTGGATAGGAGATGGAGTGCTGTCTCCGTGACACTTACCTCATATCTTTTCTTTTTCATATTCAAATAAAAATCAAATGTTGAGTTGAAGCTTTCGGCAATGCTACCATATGCATTTATTATATTAATGAAAACAATCATTACAGTGAAACCTCTCTAAACCGGCCCCTCTGAAAACAGGTCAACCTCAGTATACTGGCCACATTATTTTGTCCCATTACTGTTTACAATATTATAATTTAACCTCTGTAAACTGGCCACCACTCTAAACTGGTCAATTTTTTTGGCCCAGTGGTGGCTGGTTTGGAGAAGTTTCACTGTATAACATTTGCATACATACAAAATAATATTTTAAAAGTGATACAAATAGACATATAATTTCAGGACAATTTCAAGGAAATATTGCCAGCATTTTCAAACCATTTAGAAAACAAGTTCCATGAATTGCAAGACTTCTTTCATGCTGTCCTACAGTTTATGGACAAAATTGTCGTAATTTAGAAAATTTCTCTTCTTTATTCACATAAAAGCAAATTTTTACAAAAAGATCCTATGAGCTTATTCCTGAACCAAATCTACTAAAATTTATACCAATAAAACAGGAAAAAAAGACCCAAAGAACCTGTATCGCTCACCTGGGCCTTTGCAAAAATTAGCCAAAAAATCTTTGGTTCAAACTTCCCTTATGTATTTCACTGTACAAGTTAACTTTTGCTGGTTTCAGAGGAGAATAATTTTTCACATTTTATCAATAGGGTACAATGTTAAACTAAGTCCTGCAGTGGTGGCCATCTTGGATTTTGGATTGGCACCAACACACAATTTGGTAAAGGACTAATATTAGATTGTAAAAAAATGTTTCTGATATTCATTTTAAAATTGTTTGTTTTGTTTTGCCAACGCGACAGTGCCATTTCAGGTTAATATGAAAAAAAAAGTAATCCACTAGTGATATTATTGCCAGTAAAAAACAAACTTTATAAATTCATCAAAACATACTAAAATGATTTATTTCAGAAACAACTTTTTGTGCAGAGCTCTTATGTGCATATTATTCCATTAAACTCACTAGAAAATTGTATTTCATCATTGAGCTAACATATTTTGTCCAAATTATTACAATGATATATGAGTTTCTTTAAACTTTTTACACATGAAATTCAGACTAGTTATTTTTGTAAATTTATGATATCAGAAAACTCTTTCACTTGAATTTGTTTGTGACCCCTAAATACACAGACAGCATTAAAAAGGAATTCATTAAAAAATAAAACATTTATATAATATCAAAGGTGCACCATTTTCTACACGAAAATATGTTAAAAACCATTTAAAATATCTAAAACCTTGATATTTTTAAAATTCATAATATTATATATTGTCCAATTTAAAATAAACATTGTAGATACAACAAAATGATTATCTGCTTAGATTCTGCCAAATATATACCAACAATAGAAGTCTGACCTTTAATTGAATTCCAGGAAACAGGAAAAAACTTAATCTCTGGAAACTGAAGCTTACAAATTTCTCCATCATTTTATAACAATGAAAAATGATGGATCACATAAAATTAACCTATAGCTCTTATTTGATGGTTAATCAGATAGTATTGTCCTACATGTATATAACTGAATGTCAAGTTAATAAAATCACATTAATAACAAACTGAAGAAAAGGATCAGGGGCAATAAGGCCTGTTTTTGGCCACAAAATCTCCAATAAAATCAATTTTATTCCGACCTACTTTTAATGCTGCTCATCAAAGTATTGAAACATAGAGGGAGAAAAGGCTTGTACTAAATATTTCATTTTCTCCCCTTATTAGGCTATTACGGTGGATTAAAATGGGCCAAAATGACGTTTTTGTAAAATATTGCCTAATTTTATGCCTAATAATTGCAGTTTTTGGCTCCAAAAATATCATCGACAAGTGTGTTCCAAACAATATTTTTAGAGGGAACTTCTCATGTCATAATACATCCTCGGTTAAAATATTTTGTTGGAACATGCATGTGGAGGATATTTTCTAGAATAGAACATTTGTCCAATGGAGAATAATACAGCCAATTTCTGTCTTTTCGCAGATAATGCATTGAAAAATGACGTCATAATGACATTATACATGTCAGTAAGAAAGAAAAGCAAATCATTTTTTTAATGCTAATAGATATTGTGTGACAGTATCATAAATGTCTGGATTATTTTTCATGCAAATAATTTCTTGGGTCAAAAATGGGCCTTAATGCCCCTGGTCCTTTCCATTTCACTCCATACTTTCTGCATTGCAGCAACAAATAACAGCTGCCCTAAGACTATGACATTGCCAATATCCATATAATGTAATGTTAAGGTTTTATAACTCCATAAAACTTTTCACACATGACCTAAAAATTGAAGCACATATGTTCAAGAAATTGTAAGTTTGTCCATGTTTTTCTTCCATAAATAAAAAGTACAATGTTTCATGAAATTATTTGCTGTCATATAAGATAATTGATCTTTTATTCTTTTAAGTCCAGCATTTGACTGTTCACTAAGCTGACTGTTGACATGGCTGAATTGAGGGTACAAAGAGAGATTGTATCCATAACTGCAACCTACAAAAAAGTAAATGATAGATATATATATATATACAAAGAAATGAAATAATATCATAAATCCTGTACAGAAACAAAAAAAAAATATGGTAATATTATGAAGTTGTTATCACAAGACATTTCTGTGCTATTGTTTTAGTTAGATTTTTTTGCTATGAAAGATGCTCTATTTAAAAAAATGTTGATAGCATTGTTTATATTATGAAAAGTAATCCAAAGTTATTTAAAGATCTTGAAATATTACCATGTTTGTAAGGTCAAAAACATATATTATCTTTTTAAGAACACCCAAACTATCCTGCATTTTTAGCCCCAAAAGGATTACCCTTGTCCATTTCATTTCAGTTTTTGGGCAAGCACTGTTAAAGTTTTTTCTCCTATATACTATATTCTTCATAAGATATTAAAAAAATAAAATAGTTTTGCCTACTTATCTACCCCATTGTTCATCATATATTAATTTAAACAGACCTATCTTTCTTTTTGCCTGTTTTCTTGCTTTTTAATGCCATGTTCCAAATAGGCAAAAAGCGGCATATTATTTAAAACTGATACTTGAAGATTATTAAAGTATATGACCAACATTTCTGTATATCATTGATAACTTTAAATCTTAATGAATTGCTCTATATCAACATGTTTAAAAAATATTTGTCATTTTCATTACATAAATCATCCCGAAATTTAACATTCAGGACAATAAAAGAATCAGTTTCACTATGCTACATACTTGTATGGTTTTCCCAGTGTAAGCGATCAACATAAAACTCTGTATCTTTAAAAAACTGAGGATCTCGACTAAGGCAGTAAGCATGTAACTTGCATGCGTTGTCATAAATAATGTACTTAGGAGCTGAAATGTATTCAAAATTTCAATGCATTTGACATCACATATACAAAAGCTTCTACAATTGATACCGAGAAGACGTTTGAAAGTGTGTAGGACTGCAATTTGAAAGAAAGGACACTAGAGAAATCTGGATCGAGTAGTTCATAAAAGGATTTCTTTTTCTAAAACTAAGGCTAAAAGTTATAGCTGTATACTGTAACTCAGAAATTATTGCGTGCTTTCATTATTGTGACTTCTTTGAAACTTAAAATGGGATGCTATTAGTAGACTTGGAAATGTGATATTAAATGAGCAGCAACTAAGAGCACATGATACACTAATGAACTGCTGTATCTGTGAAGAAGTTCTATCATAGAACACATTTTATCTGTTTAAAGTTTAGGTTAAATTTCAGAAGAATCCATCACATAAGACTCCAGTTACTGTACAGTGTTCCATAAAATCAACAACAAAAAAATTCACCCAAAGTCCTAAAACTCTAGAATGGCATTTCAAAATTTCACCATAATGAAAGAGGATCAAGGTTTATCAATCTAAACATTGTGTTTAAATTTCAGAAAAATCCTCTGAAAGAGATTTGAGTAAGTTCAATAACTCTTGACAAGCAGTAAGAAATTACGCCACAAACACAAGAAGATTCAATATTGTGTTAAAATTTAAAGAAAATAAGTCAAAAGATGTTTTAGTTAGTGTACAACATTAACAGAAGGAAGGATGGACGGACACAGGGTATACTATTTTGTGTCCCGAAGGACGTATAAAAACATTGAAAGAATTTCTGATTTACAGTATTTTGAAACAAGCTATATATAATCAACTATTCATTTAACCAGAATTGCCATGATATATTATATTTTCATAATTGTAGGAAAACTACAAGTTAAACTTCATACCAGGAAAGATCTAGGTTTGTGGAAAAGCTAATGGACAATGTCAAAGATTATCAGAAAAAAATCTGCTATAACAGACATGTATGGGTGGTTTCTGAAAGATATACATGTAATAATGGCATACATTTATCATTAGAAAAATTGACTAAATGATAAAACAAAAAGAAAAGATGCTGGTGTAAATGAAAATAATGAACAGTATGATACTAAGTGTGTACCTGTTTTAAACCTTGTCCTAAAAATAGTGAATGGAACATCTGGGGACTCATTCGTTTGCATAACCTGGAATCCGTAGCAAATACCTTGAAAAAAGAAATATAAGGATTTTTTAACAATGATGACCAGCAGTAATGTTCCTATAAATGCATTTCTATTTTTTTTTACAGATTTATGAACTGTCATATTTTAAAATTATTCCTAAATTCAAAGTAAATGTTTTCTTCTGCAGAAATTCTGGAAAAGTAGTTTCCCTAATCTTTTCTGTTTTTCAGATCTCTAACCAGTGTTGGAAAAATGTTTGTTACCACATGTGAGTTATATTTTTCTCACATGCTAATTGAATGATTTTGCGATTTCATGACCTGTATCCAAGCGAAGTGAACAATCAGTACCTGCTCAAAATCTTAATATCACATGTCGGAGCTGTAAAAACTTTTAACAATCACTTATATTCATTTCTATTCATCAGTTAAATATGTCAAAAGTTGGTGATAACAACGAGGTCTGTTGTTTATTTGTACAAAGTTTTCAAACTTGTGCAAAATAATATTCTTCAAGGGACAATATTGAACCATATTTTTGTAATAACCTTATATTAAAGCCTGATAATGACCTTAATGAGTACTGTGAAAGTATTTTTATTTGGAGAGAGTACCAATTTTCGTGGATTTCGTTGACATCTAAAACTATGAAATTTTATACCCAACGAAATACATGTACATAATTTACTCTATTCTTAAAGATGTCTGAAACAACAAATTTAAGGATCCATGAACCAATAAAGTTTTCATAAACAACGAAAATTGGTATCCACGAACTTAAATCCTTCCACAGTATTTGAGGATATATAAAAATAAGGACATTGATGCATAACGTTTACAGTAAATAGTTGGAAGAATTTAAAACTGGAGAATTAATGTTTTACTAACTTATTGTTACATTTATATTTAGATATCTGAAATACTGATGTATTTTAAAATATCATCCTGATCACCAGAATATGAAGCTATGCACATCTGCTCCCTATGCTTTATAATTTTGCTTATGTGACATTTAATATAACTATCTGTCAAAATCCTGATAACAGTTATGCATATTACCATGTGGACAAAATATAGTAAATATCCCAGGAAGAAGACTTGGGTGGCCACGATATGTCTTTGAACAGTCTTGTCTGTCTTTATTGTTTCTGGTAGTCTTTCTGTCTTGCTCAAACATTCCTCTATTCCTTCTTTTGGGAAGAGATGGAAAGAATGACATTTCTTCTGCCGTTATTTCCTCTTCAGTTTCAATGTCTTCCAGTGAGTCTACAAAGGGGTCTATGGCAATATCCCACATCTCGTTCAACAAAAGTTTTAAACTGTCTGACACTGATTCCACTTCAATAATGTCAAAAATAGTTGGAATAAATCTATGGATTTGGTCTATCAGACTTGGATTTTGTCGGACTTCAATTTCTTTATAAATTTCTGTAAGTATATTTTGAACTTCTTTTGTTGGATGAACATAGCTGCAAACTGGGGATGGTGAAGCCAAAGAAAGTAAAAGTTTCCTGTATGCATATGCAATGTCCGGTGTTTCTTCTATTTTATTCAAAATATCATAGAGTGGCTGTGATATTTCTTTGATATTCATCAGCAGTTTTGACTTCTCATTGTTGTCCAAAGCCTTTAACCTTTTTCCTCGCAAATACTGGCCGCCTGCTGCCAATCTTTGCAAAAGTTTTCTGGTATGTGGATCTTCAATGAATATCTTTTCCCAGAATCTGTAGAAAAAAGTAGTACATAAACATTGTAAACCATAATCTAACCCAAGAAATGTAATGGTTCCTGGTTACACATTGTGCCCTCTGCTTTCAAGGAATATTTATTTCATAAAAGTTGGCATTCCAAGAAGACACTGACATAACAGGTATTTCATTAAGTTGTACATTTCTTACCTTAAACCTTGGTTAAACAAACATGTAAATGTTAAAACAAACAATAATATCGGCTTAATAAAAAGATTAAGGAAAATGCAGAGTTAACATATTTTTCACATACATTCCTGACATTAATTATAAAAATATGTACATATTTTTAGAAATTGTAATTTCTAAAATATTAATACATCTCATCTACAAATTTTAGCAAATGTATCATACACATAATCTTTGATCAGGACATTAACTTACAAGATCTTAAACTTTCCCTTCATAGGGCTTTATATTTTATGATTGACTGATGCTTAACACCAAATCGGCAATATTTCAAGTATATTCTGGGAAAACTTATAGTTTATCAATATTTTTCAACTTTATGAAAGTTGTTAATTCCAAGTCTAAATATTACCTTGATTTGTTAAGTTTCTTAAATGGTTCATTTTTTAAGTCATCCCACTGCCACATACGTCTTTGAAAAGAAATTGATGTCCCATCACATATCAGCATACTTGGTGCATTACCATCATCTCCTCCACATTCAGGACATGAAAAACCTTCTGTGAAGTCAATGTCGAGGAGATCCATAAAATATAACCAAGAATACCTCAGTCGTTGATATGAAAAAACATCCCTTATATTTGAATTTCCATAATCCACATGAATGTCACAGAATGTTTCGTAGAATGTATGTAATGGTCTCCTGAAATAAAAGAAGAGATTTTAGAAAAAAACATTTACATATATTTCTTCAAACAACCGTTTGCATTTGTGAGCCGAGCTTTGAACTTTGTTGGCTGCCAATCGACAATGAATTAAATGACATGAATAAGGAAGGTACAAGTCTTTTTTAACAAAAATTGTCCTTATTTCTGACCTGTAATGAGTAAAACGGGTGGGTGAACAAATAAAGAATGACATAAAGCCATCAATATTCACTTATGAAAAGAAAGTTCAATAAATGGGCAATCAGAAATAATGCATGTAATGGATATAACAATAGTCTCAAAATCTAGAAACATAATACTTTATTTCATTAGAAACCATTCAGAATCTGACTTCATCAATCAAAAAATCCATTATGTAAGTTTCAGGAAAGGACAGACAGATGAAAGGTATACCAAAATGTGCCCATCTGACACAGAGTAAAAAAATATTACCTTCCATGCAGGAAACTATGCATATAACTGCGGAGAACATCATATCCTACAAGAAACGTTCCACAATTCAGCAAACATTTAGACTGGCCTTCGAAAAATGAAACACTGTCACATGCTGTGCATGGGCGATAATAAGCTACAAAAAAATATGAATAAAAGATAATATATTTTTTTCTGGTCTTTCTATTAATGTCTACTCTTCTCATACAGTATTTGTAAATCTAATTTTCTAGATTTCTTAATCATAGAGTAACTAAGGTGTTTGATGCATTTAAAACAAGTAGTCGATACAATAGTCTTATAAACAATATAGTAATTGTTTGACACGATGACTTGTATAACACTTTCCAATTTAAATAGTTGCGTTACTGCATTTGTTCTAGTAAAACAATGGTCTGAGAACCAGAGTCCCCACTTTAGCTGGCCTTGTGAAATCAAATTAACAAATATAAATTTTTAATTGTACACAAAAAGTTATGTACAAAGTCATCAGTTAGTTATAATACAAACTGAAAGTAAAAATATTTCACCTTTGGAATAACTTATATTTGTATTGGTTACAATTGCAACACTTTCATATGCAACCCATCCATTTTCTACTGGATCTCCTTCAGCAAGGCCATTTCCACAGTGTCTACATGCTGTTTCTTCGGGTATTAATATATCCAAGTTATTTCCATCCTTCATTTGATGAAGACCTTCTGTTAACTTGTCTGTCACATTGTATGATATTTTTTTGTATGACAAAAGTTTTGGTTGGTAATTCCTTTTCTGATCTTCATTCCTCATGGCAATTTCATCCATGAAATAATGGAAATTTACATCATTGTCCAAATTTCCACTAGACCTTAATCTACTTAGCAGCAATGCATGCTGACAAGAATATGTTCTACATGTCACACAAAGAAATTTTTGGTTTTTCATTTCCACTAAACCAAATCGTTGTAATTCTGGTGAATAGCAACAAACAAGTTTTGAGTCTGGCACTTCATACATTGTGTTTCTGGTCTACAAAGAACAAAATCAGTCATAACATAAAATAGTTCTCCATTTTTGCTCTGTTAAAAGTGGTTTTCATATGCAACATTTAACTTGTGCTTTTGATATGGTTGCAATCAAAGCAACTGTTAACAGCTAGCAAATTTATACTCATTTTGATGAATGCCAGTAAGAGAAAATTATACCCCATTAATAAAGATGGTTATAAATGATATTCTGCAATCGATTATTTCTTAAATGGAGAATGCTGTAATGACAAATATAAGTAAAAAATCTCTTTATGATTTTTAAAGTGCTAGTTTTTCAAAGAATCAGACAATGGAAAAACATAACCAAAACCAGCTGCATTAACCATGAAAATTTGATGTTTTATAGGTAAATAACAAAAAAATCAAATATACTTTCTAATGCTTTGGTAACTTCAAATATTTTCTACATACAGTGGAGAATGATTGTAAATTGTATGAGGTTCATAGAGTTATTGCCCATGTTTTCACCATTTACAATGCATTTAATATAAATTATTTCCCCCATTACCAGAACAAAATATGACAAACAATGCTATTTTTGCATATTATATAGAAAAACTGTACTTGAATCAGCTTAAAACAGAATGGTATTTTTTGGTCCTGTTTTCTCTTTGCCTGATTCTAACACACACTGGGACTTAAACTTATATCTTTACTGTTGTTTACAAACTCTGAATGTTCCCCTCTTAAAATAATGTACTTATGACATATAATGCCTTTGCTATGGTGAAAATGTATCAAATTGGTTTGTGGGAACATTTTTGGTTAAAAAAAAGTTTATGCCATAGCTGATATCATGAAAAAAAAATATTTGAAACAAGATATAGAATGTTGAACTTTAAATATAAATAAAAGGTATATTCTTTTTCTTTGAAGTCTATAGCTACACATTTTTTTCTTAACATTTATATATATATATACTGTGAGAGTACTTTTATTCGTGGATGCCAATTTTCGTGGATTGCAGACAAGGCATTAGTTCATGAGTTTTTAAATTCGTGGTTTGAGACTTTCCACAGTACAAATCAACGCAGAATTTGCATTTCGTTTGGCATCAAATTTCGTGGTTTAAATCAACCACGAAATCCACGAAAATTGGTACCCCACGAACAATAGTACTTTCACAGTA
>JAOXYH010129927.1:0-10259 GCA_028566455.1 Botula fusca
TATTTCATTCCAGCCTTTCACAACTTCATCAAAATTGAGTGCACCAGAACGATTTCTCTTTAATGTGTTAAGTATAATATTATTTTATTATAATCCTCCACTGTCATCTTTTTGTGATACAGAGTAGCTAATCACAAAACTTGACATAACCATACCACAATATTTCCAGAGTCCCTGATGCATGACCTAAGGTAATAAAATCCTCATGGATTGAGATGAACTGCTGCTGGTGCAAGTACAAATCAAATACCACTGACTGGGACTAGTAGGGCATGACAAATCATACTGGTTCCAGAGGAAAAAATTTTAGAACATTTTTCCCACAGGGTCCTATGTTAATTTTATTCTGCTGATGGTGGTCATTTTGGACAGAGGTCAGGGTCACTGGATATAATTTTGAAAGTTGACTACATAAGGACCATCCATGCCAAGTTTGCTTTAAATCAGATAAATGCTTTCAGAGAAGAGGATTTTTAAAACAGTTTCATGAAGGAGTTCTATGTTAAAGTTATGTCTGCTGATGGCAGCCATTATCGATGGAGGTCAGTGTCATCAGATATCAGATATATGTCTAAATCTGGACTACCAAGGACCATTCCATCAAAGTTTTGTCCAGATTGGCCATGTAGTTATCAGGAGAAGATTTTTAATTGATTTTTAAATGAGTTTTAGCAAAGGTAGCCATCTTTGTTTGAGGGAGGGGTAATCCAAAATAATTACAAAAGGGGACCATCCAAGGACCATTCTGGCCATGTATGGTCCAGATTGGCCTTTGGTTCCAGAGGAGAAGATTTTTAAATGAAATGTTAATGTATAGAGGAAAGTCGATTCAAGAGTGAACCAACACTGCTTAAGTCTAAACGTAGGTTATGATCCTAGGAAGTGGATACCCGGAGGTATGCAGGGTTGTTAATATTTAAACAAAATGAAATAAAATAACCTTTATAACAACAACACTCCGTAGGATGCCTGTAATCTTTTATTTCGTGTCGACTAGTTTCGGCAGAAACCTGCCGTCATCAGGACAAATATTACAAAGAATTCCTAGGCTTAAGTGGAGCCGTAGGTTCATATGAGATGCAACGTCATAATAGATACAATAGGAACAGTGAAGAAGAAAAATTAAAAATGAATGAATGTGAATGTCAATTAGAAATAATTAAATGTGAAAATCTGATTAAAGTCTTTCAACATTAAAAAGGGTATTTCTTGAAAAAGTTATACACAGAATGTACAGAATTTACAGCTTTACAGAATTTGTAAAGTAATTTAAAATATATTTGACTTAGAAGCAATCCTTAGTTCACTTTGTATCTTTTTATATTGACTTTAAATATATACTATTTAGATGTTGGCTAAGTTAGCATGTGGATTACATAAACCAAACAAACAGACAGTACTACCACATGGATCTGTACCTGGCCTGTTCAGTACATTACCAGTCAGGAAAATGTAAGATAAACATGTACATGTATCTCTGTTTAGTAATGAATTATAATATTGTTTCTTTCTTGTTCTAGTTTCTTTTAGGCCATTTATTTCTCGAGCCCTGCCTTGTCAGTGAAATTGCTATGCATCAGTGATTTTTTCTGAAATTTTCTGAAGATTTTTTTTTATTTTGTTTCGTTTACGAAAATAGAACTGTAAGCGTCAAGGTTATTTCCCCTGAATGAGACAAAACATGGTTAGAAACATTTTCAAGTCAATTCTCGCAACGTTTGTGAGTATTTTCAAGCAGTATTTGTCGATAAAGGAGATGGAATGAAGGAAACCGTCAGTGTTTGCAGAGGATCATCTTCAGTATAGTTAATCACAGAATTCTGAAGATTTTCTTTCGCAAAATACACATGTTGTCAAATTTGTTTGCCAAGTGGTAAAGAAAGTAAAATAAAAACCGCTTGCCCGCACCATTTTCAGAATAAAAAGGTTTGAGAAACAAACAATTTTTTGGATCAGCCTTAACAGATTGTTGTTTACATTGTAGCCTTAGCTGTGTAATTTATTGAAATATTAGAAGAACTAGTAACAATTTCTTACCAATGCCATTTACATTTTTATCTACGAATACATTGTGGTAATAGTGTCTCATTTACGAAGACCAAGTCTTATATAGCTATAAATTTCTTTAACTGCACTGCCCTAATGCCTTATAAATTCAAATTAGATCATAATACAAGACATCAGATTTAAGTGAAACCTATCGATCAGACACACTGTTGGACCAGATAAAATGCCGGATATGACAGGATGTCAGAATGTCCAGGTTTAATTTAAGCAGTTTTAAAGATAATGTGATAACAAAATAGTATTGAAATATACAGAATGTCGGGAAAACTCAGGTGTCCGATTAAGCAGCTTCATATGACAGTGTCACATTGGGTATAACATACAAGACATCACAGTAACAATTGCTGCTTGGTATTTCAGGCAAATATTTGTAGCCTTACGGTTTATTAATGTGTTACCTAATTCTGTAAATTCAGATATTAATGCGATGTTTTTATTATTGTGAATAATGTGATAGGATGTTAATCACATTGATAAAAACTCACATTTTGCGTTTTCGTGGAAACTCTTATATCATTGACTGAAATCGCAATAATTAAACTCGCATTTTGGACAGTCGCATTTTGGACAGTTGTCAATAATTAAACTCGCATTTTGGACAGTTGTCAGGGAATCACAATAATAAATGCACACATTAATTTCTGAATTTACAGTAAAGAAATAAATGCTTGTGTGTGGATACTAGTTGGTTTTTGCTTGTCTTTTGCAGATTACTATAGCCTTTCATTATTATTATATATACTGTTATGTCTTGTAAAGAGACGTATGGGATATAGTTGACTAGTTACTTGCTTCAGGGTGGATACTTCAGCTTCCAGAAACAGTGAAACTGACTTCCACAATATAGCTGAAAGATTCACTTAAACAAATCAGATGTAGACCAACATAAATTCCATTTGTTTTTATCATAATTTGAATTTCTTGATATAGACAAAAGGCTTTTCACAGTATTATAAGTCAAAAAAACATATGTCGAGTTCGAATTAACTATTACTATTAGTTCATGTCTCACTATAAATATTGTCTTTTCAGACGAAATCTTGGTGGCAAATTGGGGGAATCTGTTGTTGAAGAGTTGAATGTAGAATTTATGGGAGATTTAGTGAAGTTTTCACTGACAGAACTACAACAAAACTTTGGAGACAAAACTGGGTAAGTTACTGAAGTGATGATAGTGACTTCATAGTGATGTACATTTAAAGTGGCTTGATAGTGATGTACATTTTATTGGGCTGTTTGTTAAAAAGATGTTGACATTTAAGTGTTACAGTGTTATTATAAAAATAGTATGCTTATGTTAATTTTTAGAGGAGAAGTGAATAGTGTTAATTTTACAGCGTAGGCTAATTATCATCCCCTCGCCCAACAAAGTTGGGGAGTGGATATAGCGTTTTGCCCGTTCGTCCATCCGTTCGTCGCACATCAGGTTAAGTTTTCGGTCAAGGTTCAGATCTAGGATACTGCGTGTTATACCTTGATGATATTAAGTCAGTAGATGTGTCTTGCAGAGGAATGCAGCTTCCACCAACAATTAGGTCAGTTTGACCTACATTTTCCACATGATTGACTCAGATTAAGTTTTTGGTTAAGGTTCAGATCTAGGATACTGCATGTATTGATTATATTGTCAGTAGATGTGTATTGCAGAGAAATGCAGCTTCTAATGACATTTTCATCTAAATTTTACACTTGTTCGACTTTAGTTAACATTGTCAAAGTGGCTGAAAAACGGGTGAGGGGATTAGCTGTTGGTTCTGACTGCTGCAACGGTTTATTTTATGATGGAAATAGATAATTCTACACTTTTCCGTCAATTTGAATTAATTATCAACAGTAACAAAGCTAAATTTTAATTTATCACACATGTATATGACAAGTTGTTTTATATTTAATACTTATTCAGCCTTTGGATTCATGAAGTATGTCGCGGTATAGAACATGAGCCTGTATCAGCAAGACAGTTACCCAAGTCTATTGGATGTAGTAAAAGCTTTCCAGGAAAAACTTGTTTGGATACAAAAGAAAAGGTATTTATATAAATGAATGGTTCCTCAAATTGTAATTTTATTAGGCCTAAATTTAAACAATTTTCCATTACTACATGTACCTTACAAAGTCTAAATTAGAAAAAATGGCTATAGTATTTTGTTACTTTGGCTTAACAGTTGTTTTGGCTCCAGTATAGTTATAAGGCTATTTTTTTTTATTACTTGGAATACGGATCTGCCGCCAAGAATTTTCAGAAATCCAAAAATCATTTTTTTTTATTGCACCCACCCGCTGGCAATTTATGAACTTCGGCTGAAAAAAAACAAAAAAATGCTAGAAAATAACAGATTATGATAAACATTTAAATATTTTTAAAAAATCGTTATTTGGAGTCGGCCAGAATTCAGAATCTCGTGTATTTATATTTTTCCTTTACCCGTCGATCTTTTTTATGAAATTTCCGTACTCCAAATAATTTTTAAAAAATGGCCTAAGTGTCAGTGTTCAAAACTCTACCAATCGTCCCCAAGAATATTCGCAAAAATTTCTTAATCTTTCAAAAACCACTACTTACCTAGAATATCCTAACAGCTGATGATTTTAGGTTTCAGGTACAAATATTTTTAAAATAAAATATTTTTATTCACAAATTAAGATTTCTTAAGATCTTGTGCCAAAACCTGTTGTAATATTTTAAATTCACTCAGAAACTTTTTATATTGTAAATAATGTATTTTCTATTATGTATATTAAATTAATACATATTTTAGATGTTGTTGTTTGAAAAGTCTCTTATAATTCTGTACAGAATGACTCTCATTATGCTGTATATGTTTTAATGTATATTATTGATTTTATAAAATTAACACAAAGCAGAACTTGTCCAAAAGGTATCTTCAAAATTTGCTGGTAGACGGAGATAAAAGCCAGATTTCAAACGACTTGGCTAATGACCAGGGAAATAGTGAGGAGTCAGTAGATTTAAATAGTGCTACATTGGAAAATTGTGATTTATATATAATTGGCTCATCAATTACAAAAGATTTAAATAGCAAGAAAATGTACAAGAACAAAAAGATTCGAATAAATACGCTGAAAGATAAAACTGTCCAAGGTGCCATCCAGTTTGTGAAATCTGGAAAAGTCGACTCCAAAAATATTTTTTTCCAGATAGGATCAAATGACCTGGAAGTCAAATCTCCTGACAATGTTATTCAAGAAATAGAGGAGTTGTGTGCTACGGTTAAGTCTTCATTACCAAATGCACAAATCGTGCTAGGGGAGTTGTTACCGAGGTATTACAGAGACCGGTATCAAACTGAATCTTATAATGAAAAGCGTCTTATGTACAATACTTTATTGAAAGATTTTTGTAGTGACACAGGTTTTCATTTTGTAGAGTTTGGTAACATGAGCATGTCAGACTTTTATGACGGAATACACTTAAATGAGCAAGGTGTTAGATTTTATGTCACATGTTTGAAAGAAAAAGTAAATGTACTTGTAGGTGTAAAATATGAGAAACAAAATGACTCCTTTCAGAGAAATAGGGTAGAAAATACAAAATATGAGTCTAGTAGAAATATGTATGATAGAAGAGAATATGACTATGGAAAAAATGTTACAAGTAGAAGTGAATATGGTAGAAATGTACAGGGTAGAAGAGAACAATATGATTCTAGAGGTGGCAATGCATATACAAAAAGGTATAATTTTGGTAGAAGACAAAATAATTGGTATAGTCCAGATCAGGAAAAGGAAAACATGTTCAGAATGTTTGAATATATGTTACAGGGTATGAGAGATAAGGGGTTTTAAATGGTACAGAATAAGACAAGAGGTCTCGCAAATTTACATAGAAATTTTGTCAAAAGTAAAATGAATGCTTTATTTAATTGTTCTTTTTGGTAAGAATTATGGGCAAGATTCATGACCTGTAAGTCAGTAAAAAAATTTAGAGTTATCTCCCTTAGCACAGTGAAGTGCTATATAGAATTCCTTATTCAAAGTTAAATGCACAGCATTTTGTAATTTAGTAACAACATTTAAAGTTTCTACTTAATTATTTGGGCGTTTTAATTCATAAATATGAATCGAAATTTAAAATAAATCATTGTATTTTCAGAAATTTATGAGACAGAGTACATGTATGCAAATATATGTTATTCATTACTCATGTTTATACATTTGGAGTTAGAAAAAAAACACAAATTTACATAGATATTTCTAGGAAAAGTAAAGACTACTTTGAATTAAATAATTGGTTTATTTGTTAAATTTATGGGCAAGCTGTTATTAGTGACATATGGGATGCACAACACTGATCTTGAAAAAACCTGAATAGGTGTTAAGGTAAAATTTAGAGTTACCTCTCTTGAAACAGTGAATTTATACATGTCAGATGAAGGATACATTAGTAGAATTGTTCAAGTAAATCTTTAAGCAGTGTGATGTCATGTGAAAACATGAAACTGATATAGATTCAAAGATTTTCAAAAAAGAATACAATTGCATTTTATATAGAATAGTATAATTAACTTTATTAAATCATCTTCAGAGTTTAAAATTATAAGAATACCAATAGCGTCACCTTGGTAACGTATTTATTATTTTAATACTGGCATTAATATATGTAATCTAATTTACATAAAATGATTAGTTAATTGCTAAATTTACAGAAAAACACAATAATTGAAAGATTCAATAATCAGTATTTGAAAATATTATTTTGATTTTTGAAAATATCAGTTTGATGTGAAAAAGAAATGTTGATATATAGTTCCTGATACAGTTGAATTCATGCATTTGATTATGTATTTGTAATTTGTAGGAGAAATATATCTATGGAGTTATATAGATTTTTTATTCTATTTTATCATCATCTTTTATTCTGTGAATTTATAAATATATGAGTGTACAATACTAGTAACTTTAAAATAGAAAAATAGTATAAATTTAGATTTTCAGACCATGTATTTTACAAAACTGCTGCTTTTATGGAAAATCAGACAAATAAACAGTGTTTGAGTATATCTTCTTGGAATGTGCATGGCCTTGGGGAAAAAATAAAAGATGAAATTTTTCTGAGTAAAATAAAAAGTGATATTAACATTTTGCTAGAAACCTGGAAAGGGGAGTGTAAAGATAATCATATAATTGGCTATAACTGTATTTCAAAGTCCCGCAAAAAGAAAAAGAAAGCTAAACGTTATAGTGGTGGAATTATAATCTATTATAGAAAAGAATATACAAAGGGTATTACACATATAAAAAATGGCACAACCTCTCAGAATAGATTATGGTTAAAACTAAGCAAAGAATTTTTTGGTTTTCATGAAGATGTGTATTTATGTGCTGTTTATGTCCCGCCTATAACATCAAATTATTTTGAAAATGATTTACATTTACTGGAAAATGAAATAAGTTCTTTTGCAAATTCTGGGAAAATACTTTTAATGGGTGATTTTAATGCTAGAACGGGACAGAATCCTGACTTTATAATGAGTGATACTTCACAAATAAATAATTTTGATGCCAGTCATCTACTCCCAGAATATTATGAAGTTGACTCTGAAATAGGCAGAAATAATCAAGATACTTGTTTTAATTCACAGGGAAAATCTTTACTAGACCTTTGTATTTCCTCAAGGCTACGCATCTTAAATGGGAGGTATATAGGAGATAGTTTGGGATATTACACTTTCATGTCTTTAAATGGATACAGCTCAGTGGATTATGCTTTAGTTAGTGAGGGTCTCCTGTCCTCAGTTAAATTTTTCAAAACTGACGGATTTAATTATTTATCGGATCATGTACAAATACAGTTAACTCTAAAATGCAGTATAAAAAATCTTCTTGATATTGACTTTAAACAAAAGGGATGGAAAGAGATAAATAGATACAAATGGACTAGTGATTCTGAAAAGCTTCTTATAAATGCTTTGACTTCAGAACAGATTAAGAATGATATTTTAGATTTTGAATTACAGAATTTTGAGGAAAATCAGGATGGTGTTGATGGAGCAGTAGAAAATCTTAATAAAATTTTAAATAACATTTCTGAAACTTCATGTAAACTTGTACAAAAAACAAAGAGAAACAAGAAATACAAGCAAGTCTGGTCTGACCAAACAGTGTATGAGAGTAAAAGAGAGATAAATTCAATTGGTAATAAACTTAAAAAATGTCCAAATAGCAACCTAAAACACAGATATTTTGAGTTATTAAAATCATTTAAAAAGATGGTTAAACAGAAAAAACTACAATATAGACAAAAGATATTTAACTCATTAACAGATACTTTTAATAAAAAACCTAAAGATTACTGGGAAATCATAAAAGGCTTAAAGGGAAAAAAGAATGAGGAAAACGATATACCAGAAATATTAAAAGATGAGAAAATTATAGTTAATCATATTAAAAATCAAGGTAAACCTTCAAAAGTGAATGAATTATTTGTTAGAGAATTAGAAGAAAAATTAAAAAGTATTGAAAAAAATATAGAATTAAATGAAAAAACAGATGCACCTATTACATGCTCAGAAATAAAAAAAGTCATATATAACTTGAAAAAAGGGAAAGCCCCTGGACCAGATAATATTATAAATGAGATAATAAAATGTAGCAAGAATGTGACCATAAAGAGCATTGCAAAATTGTTTAACATTATTTTAAACTCGGGTATATACCCATCTATATGGAAAAAATCATTTGTTATATTGCTACATAAGACTGGGGAAAAGAGCGACCCAAATAATTACAGAGGGATTTCACTAATAAGTTGTCTACCAAAACTATTTAATGCTATTCTAAATGAAAGGTTAATCAACTTGATGGAAACAACTATCAGTCAAAGTCAGTTTGGCTTTAGGAAAAATCATAGGACGTCGGATAGTATTTTTGTTTTGAAAGCACTTATAAATAAATATTTACATAAGAATAAAAAGAAAATTTTTGCATGTTTTGTTGATCTAAGAAAAGCGTTCGATTCGGTATGGAGAAATGCTCTTTTATTTAAGCTATATAATATGGAAGTGGGAAAAAAATTTTTTCATATAATTAAACAGCAATATAGTGAAACAATATCAGCAGTAAAATGCCAAGACTTCCACTCGGATTACTTTACTACTTCAAGGGGAGTTAAACAAGGGGATTCTTTGAGTCCTACCTTATTTAATTTATTTATAAATGATATAGATAAAGAGTTCATAAATGGGGAGAGCTGTCCACTAGAACTGATTAATTCTAAAATTGGTTGTCTTCTTTTTGCTGATGATCTTCTTATTTTATCAGAAAGTAAAGAGGGCTTACAAAATAGCTTAAATAATCTCAGTAAATATTGTTATAATTGGCAGCTTACTATAAATGTAAAAAAAACTAAAACTATGATTTTTCAAAAGGTAGACACAAAATCTGAAGAATCCATTGCTACATACGAAAATGAAAATCTTACAAATGTCTCAGAATATACTTTTTTAGGGATACAAATTAAAAGTAATGGAAACTTGAAATATAGCTCTGAACAACTTGTAAACAAAGCTAAAAAAGTGCTTTTCGGTATCAAATCGTATGCAGGAACAATGAATAATATGCCTGTAAAAGTTGCATGCAGCTTATTTGACACTATGGTAAAGCCAATTGCAACATACAACTCAGAAGTAACTTATATGGACACTTATATTTCATTATTCAGAGCTAAACAGCGGGCCAACTTATCTGGAAAAGAAATTGACTATCTTTATTTCTCTGACAAATCATGTATAGAAAAACTTCATTTATCTTTCTGTAAATATATCTTAGGAACACGTAAGACATCCTCTAATCTTGCAGTCAGAACTGAACTGGCAAGATATCCTCTAGAAATGCAAATCAAAATTCAAAGTTTAATATTACTTGTTAGATTACTAAATTCTCCAGTTAACCCTTTATTACATGAATCTTTTTTATTAACAAAACAGTTGGACTCTGAGGGATGCTATACATGGTTTACCTATGTGAAAGATTTAGCCCAGGATGCAAAAATAGAGTTAACAAATTTACATGGTCACAAGAGTAAAAGCAAACTAATATCAATTAAAAAGGAATTGAAATTACAATTTTTAAACTTGTATAAATCTCTTTATAACAAAAAACTTGAAAAAATAGACAATTCCAGTAAACTTTATTTTTATAAATCATTAAGACATAATCTTGAAAAGGAATAC
>JAOXYH010130038.1:0-10257 GCA_028566455.1 Botula fusca
TGGGAATAAGCAGTGTTTTACACCATCATAGGGCCATGTAGATAAAAATCAAGCAAAAAAACGGTGGGATTTTTTTTGTGTATGTGCCACCTACTGCCTGGCTTTTACATGGACAGCCTCTTAAATATAATTCACCACCAGGGATGTATGAATGCTTTCTATTAAATATAATTCACCACCTGGGATGTATGAATGCTCTTTGATGGGATATTCACGCTCATAGTAAATTACAACCGATGCTTTATCATTAATAAAATAATTTCGTTTGTACTGAAAAAAAAACTTCCTGCAGTTCATTTAATAATACCGTGCTCAGCAAACAGAATAGCACATTCATTACATTTCGCTGACTTCATTTCAGATTATTTGACGTCTAGCTAATAAGTAATAAATTATTTTATGCATTCGAAATTATTATATATATGTCAACCTCGTTGAGTGTCTTGAAAATTCTGAGATAAGTGTAATGTAGAGATAGAGTATACATGAGTATAAAGCGAAATTCCGTTTTGAGATCGATTACTGACTTCGATATAAAAGGTATTTGACAAAAGATCCTAAGATGACGAGAGTCATCTCTACTATACTCCTACAACAATTCAAAAGTTTCATAGTATTTATTTAAATTATTACCGCAGCGTATTGCAACTGCGCTTCCTCCATCACATTTGACTGGTTTCCAGTTCAAAAGACATCCAGAAATATCATTTTCATTTCCAGTACATGACAGCTTTTCCACCAAAACATGTCCCTTGGAAGAACCAAACTCCCCATTGACATAATATTGTTCACTGTTAAAAAAATAAAAGTTTTTGAACTAAATATATCTTTGTATTTAAAGGATCTTATATGTAAATCCTCTATTGTAAACAATTATCGTTTCTTCGGAACAATACTTTGCAAAGTATTTTTGTAAACGACGTCATTAAGCAATGGGTGCTTTATGTGGCTCTGGTTTCCTTTGCTTTCTTTTTACCTTTTTTACTTATATTTTAAACGCATTAATATCTTCGAACTTTATAGAAGCTTACATTCCTCAGCTAGCATTGTTTTATATCAGATACCAGAAGAAATACTGTTAACAGGACTGTGCAAGTATTCAGTCAATTCTAGAAAATTTGGAATGTGGTTTTAATACTAAACAAGTAAAAGTTGCAGCGTAATATTCTTCCTTTTGAAGTAATTTTGTGGGCATGGTACCTATCAGCAATCAATATATGCATAAATTTACATGTATAAGTATAAATTTTCGTAGGGTACAACTACGATTGCACAACTACAGGTACTTCTTGTGTTTTGATTTCGCTGAATTCCTGTTTACCAGAAGATTATAAGAAAAAATATTTCTGCCCTCCGCAGCATTACATAGCAATATAAGAATAGTCAAAGAAATAGTCTGAGTAAATACTGCATCGCAGCCAAGACAAAAAAGATGAAACAAATTGACTGAAACAGTTTAGGATACGTATCTCTATTAAACAGTCGAAGATGAAACATAAAATTATATATACCACAATCAAACAAATGAAAATACAAGGACCACCTGTTTGTTAGATTGTTCAAAATTGAATTCTGGATGGGTGGGTGCAGATAACATTGACAGCTGAAACAAATGCATGCATGTTCACTGCACAGTGACTAAAAATCAATAGATTCAAAACGAAATAGATGATGCTCGATGGTATCGTCTCTCAATGGAGAAATATAAACTCCATACGCATGTGTTGTTAGAATATTGCTACAAATGAATGGGAAGTTTACAATCAGAAAGTTGCAGTCATCTCTTTTGAAGTGGCGGTTTTCCATTCCTCATCTTTTTAAATTGTAATTTTGTCATTGAGATTAAAAATGTCACTTTTGGTCACTGAGTATAAGATAATATAAACAATATAGGTCAATATAACAGCAGTTGCCACCAATTGAAACTAAAATGCAACTGTTCTTTAAAATACAGCAATTAATACATATGCTTATTGTATAAAGCCCTAAAATATTGATTGAATTTTCGCCACATAAGCAATGTGTCATCCATATCCATATCCTGAAAAAACAACATACTCTGAAAATAAAACGAGTTATAATTAGATACAATATTTGGTTGAACTTCGTATTACGTCAAAAGTACTTGATCATTCACAAAACATTTTTTTTATTTAAAAGTAAACAGTAGCTGTTAAAACTACAAGTTTACATACAGATTCTGAAAACCAAGCATTCTGCAAAGAACTTCTCCGTCATTTTTCTGAAAAGCTCGTCCGCATATTGAGCCCCACTGTCCTCCGTGGAAAACTTCCACCCTTCCCTCGTTCGGTCGAGTAGCATTTTCCAATCGGACCGACAATCTAGCTGTAAAATGTATATAAATTGTGAGGTGTTTCATCACTTATACTGTAAAAGCCTAGACTTCATATTTTCATATCATATATTATTATTTTTGTTGTTATTGTATGTAAAATAATATTACATATTCAAACGTTAATGGAAATCAAAATTAATAAAATTTAATCAAATCCGAAGTAAAATCAGATGGTCCGAATGAACGAGATTTCTTTTCTTTTCGCGGAATCATGACAGAGAAATGTCATAAATTCTCATAAATTATGGTGGCAAGGTTTCTGTACATCAGGACAGGGATGCTAAATACCGTTTAAGAAGGTTACTCACATGATATCATTACTGAATAAAATAAAACTTAGTGATTAAAGATCTCATTGGTCGGATTACTGTCAGTATAACTAATAATAAAAGTTGTTTTGAAAGTAGGTCAGCCTCTACTAAATCGACAAATCACAAGCTCGCATACACAAAAAGGTTCGCAGAAAAACAAAGTAGTCACTTTTGCATAAAAATGAACAGTCGAATCAATCTAATGAAACTTGGCAGGATCTGATAGAAAAAAGGTTTAGAAAAAGAATGTGACTAAATTTATTTAATTATCAAGTATTCAATTTCAAACGAAGATAAGATTTCTTTGAATTTAGCAAAATGTTATAATTGGCACCCATGGAAATTAATTTAGTAGTGGCTGACCTAAACGAGAATACCTCATTCACAAACCGAATTAAATCTGAAGGACTCCATGTGAACATTAACACGCTGATGAATTCCATAAAAACATCTCTAATTACTCATAACTCCAAAATTTTGATGGATAAGAAATTCGTTAAAAAAATTATATACCGGTAACAAGTGCACTACTTTTCTAGTAAATAAATTTGTATCTTAGTCTATTGGTCAACAATGTATGAACACCGTTAGTTGTCATGACGTTAACCAAGAAAATGGTTTTACATCAAATACTTAAATTTTTGAGAACGAAAATATAACATATTGAACACGAAAGTATACTCTCTGACAAAATATATTCAGAATTTATTAAAGCTAAGCTTACCACCATAGAAAATCAAAATATACAAAAGGATTTACTAAAGCATCTTAATTTCCCTACATTGGTCATAATCTTTGTCAGTTTAAAAATTAAATTTTCTAAATAATTCTTTTTCAATTTCATCATTGCATTATTTCATTAGTGCATTTCAGCAAATAAGACAATATGATACATGTATATCATTATACTTACGGCACCGAAGTGTTTGAACAGTACAATTACTTGTCTTCAGGGAGATCTTGCATAATCCAACGTCCGCCTCGTTACCCATACAAAGGACTGATTGTCCCTCCGATGAATTTCTGTTTGAGTCAACAGTGCGTAAGAGAACGGGATCAGAGCTGAGGGCAAATAATCAAGGTCACGTTAATTCATAATTGTGTTTTTGTGTCATTTTTTAGTTTGAAATAGCAAATCTTCTGATGAGAGGTTACAGGTTTTTGTCTACGAAATATTCTCTTAGTCTACACATGAAAAGTTCACGTTCTGCTCTTTTTTCGCCGACTATATCTGTTATTCGAGCATTCTCAAAAGCTTTTTTCTCAAATGTATGTTTCAGTTTTGTTACTGTGTTTATATGTGTTTATATGTAAAAAATGTGGAAATTGTTCACTTTTTTGAAAATTCATTTTGCAGTAAACATGAAAAAAAAACATTTTTTTAACCCCTTGCCCTGCGGAAAGGGGTTTCAAAACCACCCTTCCCTCGGCTGTTCAATTCATAAAAAACCTACCTTCATTATTTTATACTTATTAACAATTTTCATCAATAGAAATTTTTAGTTTTTAAGCGTAAGTTTTATTATTTCTTAGACACTTATCCTGTCGACGCACCCGGTCTCACTCCTTATGGGGTTCATGCGATCACGTCCAATTTGTTTCTCGATATTGTATATTCCAAATGAATTTATGAGTCTGGAATTTTAGTATACTACGCTTCCTTGTACTTTTAACCACCAAATTGTGCATGGATATACAAATTACACTTATCAGTGTTAGTGTCTCCATCATATAATTATAACATAAGTTCCACTAAAATTGACTTTCGGTTATATTTTTTCCATCAGCTGTCTTGTCTGATATGAATTAATAATCATGAAAGAATACTTCCTTGTTCAACTAGTAATATGTTATAATGATAATGAAATAAATTGTTCCACTAACACATTTATTCGAAAGACAAAAAAGAGAGAATTGGTCTCAGTAATACTAAACTACACTACATGTATATACATAACTGATAAAATTCCTTATATAATTACAGAAACAGTGACTAATGAACTGAAATGATATAACCTGTCTGGAAATCCGAGAGTGCGGCATATAACCTTTGCTGACTTCATGCTGAAGTTCTCATGACAAACAGGATACCATGTACTTCCACTAAAAAGTTCAACCTGTCCTTCGTATGAACCTTTGCCATCATTTATCCTGACCTGGACGTCTTGACCTGTTAAATAAACACTTGTATGCTGTTAAGCCCAAATTGAAGCAATATCGCTATTTCATATCAAATAGTATATTTAGATCATAATAAAAAATAAATAAATAAATAAATGAACAAATGAATACATTAAAATAGAAAATAATAAGTATACTCTGACGGAACTTCAGATTATTCAAACTATATATAAATGCTATTACATTAAAAACCTCAATTATATAATATAACAAACGGGAAAGAATGGTATGTTCTTAAAAAACACATTTCAAGCTATATATGAACTCATGGCCTACTGTACAGAACGGACTAGGTGCCACTGCCAAACTTCCAAATAACAATCAAGCACGATACTAAAGGATTGTTCTGGTACGTATCCGCAAAACTTAACACAGACTAGTCCGTAAACCATTGGGATAAAAGACAGTGAAAAAATCGGTTTGTTGAATCTTGGATTGTTTTAAACTTAAGGCCGCCTTTAATTCGCAAATTTAATTTACATTAAACAAAACAGGAAAACGCGCAAAAGCCGAACCAGATAAGTTTTATTGGTCAGCTGATATTGCTTTGCAGGCGTATATACCTTTACGGAACGTTACCACCAAACATGAAGTTAGTTTTACTCAAATATTCACTGCAAGATGACCGCGAATATAATATTTATCATACTCTAAGTATGAAACAACATCACCATCAGTTTCAAAATTAACATCGAACGTGCTTGAGTCAAAAATAGATGTTTAATACGTAGAACTAGAAAGCAATAGAACAACTCGCATTAACATGTTTATTCCAACAAGTATATGTTAATATATTTTAGGATAGTTCATGCACGCATTTTTAAAAGCTGCAGTCAGACTTAAACTATATAAACAGGGCTGTTTTTAAATACAGTCGACTTAAACTATCTAAACAGGGCTGTTTTCAAATACAGTTAGACTTAAACCATCTAAACAGGGCTGTTTTCAAATACAATCAGACTTAAACTATCTAAACAACGCTATTTCCAAATACATTTAAGTATCGTCGACTTAACAAAAGCAAAAACTACATGTATATATGTAAACTGTTGCGAAGTCGAGAAATGGTTGTATAAAATTTGTAAAAAAAATTTCAAAAATTCAAATACTGACGGTGTGAATACATGTGGACCCTTAAGAAAACAGCCCGGATGTAAGTATTGATTGTAGAAGCGCAATATTTGGCTCTGATATATCACGTCTTTTCATGTAGATATATTGTTATATATTTTCACAAGGATTGGACGTCTTTATGTTTATAGTGTTTGCTTAGACACGATAGGATTTTATCAGTTATACTCTTCTGTTTACAACGAAAAGAACAGAATTCTGACTGAAGAAAATCTATTGTTACCTACAGTTGCTCACAGCTTTTCCTCTAGTTACGTCTTACCATTACCTCAATATGGATCTTGGAAAAGCTAAAAAGCTTATCATTAATGTTAAAGAAACTTCTAATGATCACATCATTTAACTCTTATCATGCATCTTATCGAAGCTGACAAATACAGACAGAAGAATGATGAAGTAGAAGCAGAGCTCCATAAAATTGAATAACTAAAGGCACAAATAACGACAGTCATTTCTTGGGTAGTCAAAGCAGATATGGAAATTAAAGAAGTGACAGCAAAACATAGTACGTAAGAAAAATCCGTGGTGAAAATGGGCAAACCTTTCCACTCAGTACTTGACCAGAGTACTTCAAATAGTTCCGGCTTACCAACATTATATAGGGAATTGGAATAAATGAGGACAACGAAAGCTCAACTTCTATCAGATCAATTAAAAGAAGAATCTGTGATGCATCCATACAATCTTATATTTTCAGGACTCCACTATCTACCAGATGAAAACTGAGAACATGCTGAAACAGTTTATAAAATGGAACTGAACATCGACTACATTTTATCTAACGTCCATAGATTCTAGCCTGTTCGTAGTGGAGCAAGACCAATGGTCGCCCGATTTCTCTATAGACGTGAAATGGATCATGTATTAAACAGAGAAACTCTCCGTGAAAGAAAAACTTTTTGAACAGCGCACAATTTCCAACCAAAATCGAAAACAAGAGGAAAAAGCTGTACCCAGTGATAAAGTAGCAAAACAAGAAGGTAAAAAGGTTAAGTTAGGTCGCGACAAACTGTACATAAATGGAAGCTTTACAATCCGCAAACAACTCAGTAAAATCGTTCGAAGCAATGCGAACTCAGAGATGTATTACTACAACACAGTGAGCCTCCACCATACCACCCCACATTTTCAAAGGCACCGGAGAAATTCGTCGAATTCTGAAATCGAACCAGACAGAACTGACACACACTTATAAAGGTGCCAAGAAAACGCCAACTCAGGAAATGGAAATAACAAAAAGAAAATTAAGCTTTCAACTTAAAATTTTATCTCTTATCTGTTATGGCTTGAGAATCCAAATATCGAGAATTTTAGAGTTGATGAAACAAGAATGAACTTGTCTGTCTAGATGAAACAAAAACGGATGATATCGATGTGATAGAAATATACAGGTAAGTATTCAAAACAAAATTACAGCGGGAAGCATTGCCTTGAGCTGGCATGCCGTAAAACCTGGTTAAACTCCCCATTTTCATTTGAAAATGCCTGTACCAAGTCAGGAGTATGAAAACTTTCTGCAAATCGTTCTGTAGATTTCTCGATCTTGTCAGTCTTTTTGATTTTACTCTTTTGGACATTTCCCTTGGTGTTCAGTATTTTGTTATTACTAGTACTTTCATTTACAAAAATGTCTTTCTGGCAAAAATTATTGTAACTCAAACAGAAAAGCAAATTTGTGCTTTGGTTCAAAATTTCTCGTAAATTAGTCAATACCG
The DNA here is from genome assembly GCA_028566455.1 of Botula fusca. Classification (NCBI taxonomy): domain Eukaryota; kingdom Metazoa; phylum Mollusca; class Bivalvia; order Mytilida; family Modiolidae; genus Botula; species Botula fusca. The sequence goes on from JAOXYH010130038.1 coordinate 7,695, forward strand.
ATGATAATATTGTCTTCGGAATAGTGTATATTCCACCAGAATACACATCATATTCATCCCGTGATTGTGCTCCGAATTAGAAAATGAGTATTAAAAATATCACTATCCAACAAGTATGTTTTCCTTTAAGGCGATTTTAATAGCAAGGTCTTCCCTCATAGGTTCCGTCTACAGAGCTGTCCGGGCACGGTGATGGATACGGGAATGGCCTGTCAGTCGATGCGGGGTGGGAACCATTACAAACACACTGTTTAGAGAAACGCCATGCTCCATGCAGGATAAAGATCCTCTCTTTATATTTCGATAAGAATAGACCTCTTGGGACAGTGTAAAGACTCAATTTCCAGCCCCTACCTATCTTTCCCATTTTCCATTGGCAGTCAAAATTCCTTGCCCCGGTTATCCCACTCACCTTTATGTTTAAAGATTTTTTTAATAGATTAACTTGTTCTTATCCTGAAAATAGCTAAAATATTGCTGGCCGGACGTTGCACTCTCTGAAATGTTTGAAAATGATTTTTTTCTCGAGACATTAAATATTCCAACGAAAAGAACTATCACCCACAGAGTTAAAAATGGATAGGGTAAATTGGGGATGATCTGCAAGAAAGATAACTTACCTGTAGAAATCGTAAGCACTGTGGAATACTGAATCAGTAATGCCAAATTGTTGAAATGTTTTGTAAATCTGCGTCTACTGAGAGCTTCAAAATCATATTCTACTGTTCTCTCGCACATACAAGTAACTCTGGGATTTAAAAGTGGCGACTATAATATTGAAACAAAAAAACGAAACAAAAATTCAATACTCTCTGAAAAGATAACTAAATGGGACTCAAGTAAGGCTTTAGACTTCTAAAACCGTTTTGATAATGTGGACAAACTATAACGATTTATCATCAGTAGCAACTGAACAGATCGATGAATAAGGAACCAGTAAAATGTTTGCTGATAATCTTTGTCAATTTTTCATAAATGCAGCGAAATGTACATTAGGCACTTTTGGCGCAACTACCGCTAACAGATACAAGAAATGTTTTAATGATGATTGCATGACATCAAGAAAAAATACTGTAAATCTAAATGAAATTCTAAAAATGTGCGAACTGAGAGAAATAAAAATAACACTCATTTGGGCGAAAAAGAGTACAAGAAAAAAATGGATGATGTAATAAAATTACATAGACGTAAGATGTCAAGCTTAGATCAAGCAACACAAAAGAATACTGGAAAATACTCAAAGGGCACAGAAAAAGAAATGAAGAGCTTGATATTTATACGTCAAAATTATTTAATTTCTTTCACACCCTAAATGAGGACCCCAAATCTGTGTAATATAATAAATTACCAGAAATGGACCCATAAAATTATTCTAAAGTTATTCTGGGGCTATTCAGATCTTCTAGCATGGTGTGGCTTTCCACCATTGAAGACCATGTCGCAAGTTCTGGCTGTTTGTTGTTGTATACCTGTACATGTGTTTTTTTTTGTTTTTTGCTTTATTTGTGACACCACTCCATATCCATTTTTTTCCATATGACATTTATAACTTAAATATGAACATAAATCAAATGACATCAAAGAAAGAACTACTAACTTGCATTAGGGAACTAAAGAACAATAAGGCATGGGGTGATGACAAAATCCTAAAGGAATATATTAAAGTAACAGAAGGGAAGCTGATAAACGCTTATGAAAAACTTTTTGAATTTAATATTTGAACTGGAATAATTCCAGATAGCTGATTATCTGGAAATATTAAACACATTTTAAAGTAAAGGGAGTTCACAAGATAAAATATTACAACCTGATTTCCTTATTAAGCTGTTTAGGGAAGTTGTTTACCGTTATACTCGTTAAAAGATTGACAAAATTCAGTGACAATTTCCCAATCTGAGCGAAAAGCAATGCAGCTTTTGAAAAAGCTATTCAACAATTGAATATGTATTCATTTTATCTTCGTTTTTAAGAAAGAATTGACAGAGTCCGGCGGGAAGGTCTATGGTATATGTATGTATAACGTTATCGTAAATATGTATGATGGGATAAAATCTAGAATCATGTATAATAAAGCAATATCTGAGTATTTCCCATTGTAATAATGGAGATCGTCAAGAAAAAAAACTTTCCCCTATTTTTGTAATGTACTTAAATGATCTGGAGGATTTCATGACTGGTATGGATTACGTAGGTTTAAAAACAGTATCAGATGAAAAAGAAAATAAGATTAATATCCCTGTAAAAGTATTTATCACTCTCCGTGCAGATGATATCGGATAATGGCAGAATCTGAAACTACAGCAACAGATTATTTCGTTCGCAAAATACTGCTAAAGTTTGAATTTAAATGTAAATACATAAACACTAAAATTGTTTTTTTTTTTCAAAGGATAGATCACAGCTCCGTTACGAGTTCACGTTCGGGAGAGACAAAATAGAAGTTGTAAACGAGTTCAACTACCTTGAGGTCATTTTGTCAAAAACAGGTAGTTTTAAAATGGGAAAACTCGCTTGCTGAAAATAGAACTAAAGCTATGTATGAAGTATTAAAACTAGGACGACA